>CADEPD010009420.1:0-16209 GCA_902829195.1 Fraxinus dipetala
ATCATGGTGCTTCAGGAGAAGAAGAAGGAGACATGCCCCGACCACACGAGCAGTAAGTACTCCACCACCTCCACAAGTTCGAGATGATGTTGAAATGGGTGTAAGAGACAAGAAAATTGAGGAAAAGGATGGGGGGATGACTATATTGGCCGGAGCTGGTGGTGCAGTAGTAGTTGCTATTGAAGCCAGTATCAGTGAATGTGATGGTGGTGGCTGTGGAGATGGAGATGGAGATGGAGATGGAGATGGAGGGGACGGTGGTGGTTGTGGTGGTGGTGGAGGTTGCGGATGTGGTGGTTGAAATCAGATTACAAGTAATGTCACAAAACCAAGATGGGGAAATATAATATCTATTTCTGAATTAAAGCTCCATTGTATGTTTGAAGTTATCAAAAAATAAAATGTAAACCTCGTCTTATTTCCTTTTTCATATAGAAAAACTTCATAGTATACGAACTGAATTAGGAATTAACATGTAGTAGCAACTCGGGCTTGAATCAATTAAGCCCTTGTTTAAAAATTCAATTCTTTTAAAACTTACCTTCGTACATATATTTTCAATAAAATAATTTTACGCGTAAATCTAAAATTATTTTATACTTTTAATTAACCACACATTCTGCAAAAAATTATTATTACAAAATCTATTTTTACAAAAAAATAGTATTCAAACAAGGGCTAAACTAGTTTAAATTTGCATACAAATTTTTAAAACTGATAAAACCACCCACTTAATTATACATAGATGAAGACTTTACTCAAGTAAAAATCAAAATTTACTCAATTACTCTCCATCAACGGAAGGCAATGGAAAGTGAAATTTGGTCCTTGTTCGGTACGCATTCTTTTAAATCTCATTTTCAACCTTATGTTTCAATAAAATAATATTCTTCTTCACATCAATAACTTTTTCTTACTTTTTAATCATATATTTTCCATCATATCACTATTTAAAATATATTATTTTCTCAATAATATTCATCAAACACATCATTGGTAGTGGCATTGCTTAACTTGAGATAATCAATGCACACTCGTCATCTTGTTACTGTTTTGATTGGAATATGTTCATAGATGATATTTTGTCCTAACTATAAATTTAGCTACTCATTGGCTTCTAAGAAAAAAAATAGAATACTCGCCGATTTTTAAAGAAAATAAATAAAGACCTATTACGAAAACTAAAATCTCTACAACCACGGAAGACAATTTAGTACAATTTTTGATATTAATATACCCTCCACCACACTAATGCTTTTAGCCCATGCTTGGAGGGACTAAAATAAATCTTTTAGTAAATTTTGATAAAGGTTGATAAAATGTGTAGTCTAAAAGTCATGAATTTCATTAAATATGTGATTAAAATTAATTATTGACTTAAACTTAAATAAAAATCGAGATTTTAATTTCTGCCAAATAGGAACTTAATAAATAAAAAGCATAAAATTTACAAAAAAAACCCTAAAGAAAAAAATTGAGAGACTTCACATGTGCAAGTCTACTAAAGAATATAATTAACTTAGATAAAAGTCAAGATTTTAATATCTACCAAACAGGACCTAATAAATAGAAATCATCAAAATATACAAAAAAAACCCTAAAGAGAGAAGTATGAGAGGCTTCAGACGTGCAAGTCTACTAAAGAATAAAACTACTTGTTTAAATGTTCACTAACTGATGAAAACTGTAAAATAGAAAACTCATTACAAAAAATATACACCATTATTCTGAAAAGGGCTACATTCATTCGCACAAAATTGTCAATGCAAAAAAAAAAAAAAAGGAAAAAAACTCAAAAACACAGAATAATCTTGGGAAACATATATACACACTGAACCATACTTTATTGCAATGCAAGATCAGCGACTGAGTCTTAACTTAAACGTAGAAAACAAATAATAGTGAATTAAAAACTCGAGTCAAGTGCACATCTGCTCTAAATCTTCATTAATTTTACCCTAGATTTTAAAATTTATGATTATCTCCAAAAGACGACCACAAAAGAGAATATTTTGAGTAAATTCGAGGAAGGTCACACACAATATACATTGATATGGTTATTTAACCTCATCATCACTAAGATTGTATGTATATCTAGCTCTACAAGAACTTTAATCTTCGTAAACTGTGAAACATTGATGTGATGAATGCAGGTGTAATAGCTCTCTTGGTGTACCTAGCTGTGTTTGCCGCGTTTGCTGTTACCATGTTGGCCTGTTTCATTCGTATATGGTGTTTTCCTAGAAGAGGGGGATATCCACCCCCGACCACGCGAGTATTAAGTACCCCACCACGTCCACAGGTTCGGAATGGTGTTGAAATGGGGATAAAAGAGAAGAAAATTGACGATGGGGACATGACTATATTATCCGGAGATGGTGGTACAGTAATAGCTGCTACAGAAGCCACCGCAGTTACTATTGAAGCCGGTACAAGTGATGGTGGTGATGGAGGAGGCGGTTGCGGTGGGTGTGGTGGATGCGGCGGTTGCGGTGGATGTGGTGGTTAACATCATTATAAATGAATAGCATTGCTCTTTACAAAAATCCTTGTAAATTTGATTTTCTTTTTCCCTGGATTAAGAGATCACGTTGTCTGTTTGAAGTTACCTAGAAATAAAATATGAATCCCTCCTCTTATCTCTTTTTAATAATTTTTTTTCTTAATTCTTAAAACTGCAGGCTTCAGTTGAAATGTATCAGGGTTAAATATGTTTTAGTATCTCAGGTTGATTTATCCATATATATTTATATTTTTTTTTACGGCACTAAAATCCTTGAAATTAAAAAAAAAAAGAAGAGTAGAGAATGCCTAAAGATGTGATAACAACCCTCTCTAAGAAATTCGACAAAATAACTCCTTAACTTTGGAAGAAGGGGTGTCTCCTCACAAAAGAGGTAACAATGACAAGCCTGAGTTATTGTTTACCGAAACACAAATATCCGCAAAGTCGAGCGTCAAACATTGTCACTGCTGATCGAGATGTACTTATCAAGTGAGTGTCGTGATACTACTTCAACAAGTCTCTCTACTACCTTGGACGAAAAGATTATTCTCGTTGTCGTAGAGTAGACCATCCTTTTCTAATTTGGTAGAGGGAGTTTTGATTGAATCAAAATTAATAGATTTTGATAAAAGCTGATGAAACCCGTAATTAAAAATTAATAAAAGCTGTGGATCCCATGAAATGTGTAGTTGAAAATAAGTTTAAAGAAAAAAGAGTTTTACAAAATTTGGACCGAACAAGGGCATGATATTCGAACTCGACTCAAGCTAACTCATAAAATTTAATATATATGTTTAACTTGCTTAGAATTACAAAAACTAACTATATATGTATAGATATCGCGACTGTTACCAAATTATTTGAATTACAATCAAGAACCCTCTCTATTCCATTCATTTTCATTAATTATGCAATGAGAAGTTTTTATCATATTTACTATCGATAGACTAGTTAGTATGCCAAGTAGACATCACATGTTCACACACAACCACCTCTCCGGCACATCGGACCAATTTGCAAAGTCATTACTACCAAGTTAATGCCACGCCAATTTCAATTACAAAAACTACAAAGCTCCTAACAAATGTGTAAGTACATAGTGAAAAATACACATGTTGATTTGCTTTGTTTTAATTTTTTTGTTTTTTTGCCTGTTTTCCATACAAATTCAAGATATGATGAAAATTGTTTCAGGCCTGCTGCAGTGTAATACAGTAGTTTATCATCGAGTTGGTGGTATTTAATTTAAGGTTATGTGAAAAAGAAATTGTGTTTAGGACCCTATTTTGTAATCCTTTTTGTAATGTTGTATTTTAATTTTTGTGATTTAGGGATTAAGAGCTTGTCATTTTCAACCACACATTCGTGGAATTCATTATTTTTCCTTACATTTTAATCACATATTTTTTCAAAATAAATAAATAAATAAATTCCTTTCAAAAAAAATCTTCCAAACAAGTTCTAAAGTTATAGTTGTCAATGAAAATTTATTGTTTTTCTTTTTCTAAATCAAATAATCTGAGTTTGTTCTCTTATCGCGACCAAGGTTTTGGTTGTCATAAAATAAGGAGATTTATATAATGATTAGTTCTGAAAAGATAGTCAGCAAGAGATATTTATTTTTTTAAAATATCAAACTTATATAAAATATCACGGAAAAGAATTTTGATTAAAAAAGTCAATGATTAAAAAATGTCAACAGTTGTAATTAGAGAGGAGAGAAATATCATATCAACATTCATACGAAATAAATAATACTTAATTTTGGTTGAATTTATAAATTTATATCTAAATGGATACTAAAAGACGAAGACAAGAAAGAAAAAATTGGGGTCACGTTTGGCACACTGTACAATAGAACGGTTAAGAATTTTCTTCCCTACTTGCTGCATCCATAACCAAATCACAAACTTCGAATAGAAAAGATAAATTCTTGAACGAATCTCGTGGGTCTGAATTCTTCATTTGTCTTCAAATTTTATCATCGCAAGAATGAGGCTCAGTAAAATTATAGCATTTCACCGTTTAATAACTGTTGCAATGCAAAGGAAAGGAGTTGATGGGATGTGATAGTGTAATTTGTACACTTATTTAGGATATCGAACTTATGAATTTGAATTTCGTCTAGTTGTATTGCTATTGATTGTGTTGATCGCATGTTCTAGGTCCAATTTACGGTCGATGAGGTACTAGAGAAAACAAGGAACAAAAGAAAAATCGAAAAAGAACAGATCTTTACCTCCATGCTTAGCTTGCTTAACCAATTGGATCCCCTAGACATGTGATGTAGTTCAAAATTACAAATACAACAATAATAAGATGAAATTGATTGTCCTTAAGAAAACAAATGTCTTTTCTCATTTCATGAACAACCAAAAATTTACAAAACGTTTTAGAGCTTTAAATAAGAAAATAACAGATAACCTACTGGGCCAGTAGTCTCTTAATGAGTTGGACTACAAGGCAAAATAAATAAATATTGAAAATAATGAACTAAGAAACATTAAGTATCGTTTTGACTTAGAAAACGAATTCAAACGTTCAACGGGAATTGTCGCGAGCTTTGCTGAATAGGGTTATGGGTCCAAAACGAACAATGTATGCAAAAGTTACGTCATTCTCTTCGAACGCCGACCATCTAAGCGTTCCAAATATGCAAGCACCCGTTCCTTCACGCTAACCTCATCAATATGTGTGGCCTCCCACTTAACCTCGTGGCCATCAAGCATCATCGGTTGCCGACAAGGCCATGGCTTGAGATTTGTAAAGCACATCAGCCTCCTCCCACGTTCGTTGGGAGAACGCCAGTTAATGATCTAGAATCCGTTTTTTACTCAACTTATCAATCACAGAGTTAATTTGGACACTTTTCAGTTGTGATTTTTGGAATTAATAGAACACTATGAATAAGATATTTTGTTGTTCATTACAAGGGCTGGCAATTTAGAGATTTTTGAGAGCACAAACAAATAACAAAATTTGGGGATTTTGAAGATTGCAAAGGGTGGAAGTTGAATTTTGAGCTTCTTTCTTGACTAATTTGAACTACTAAATTTTTAGCTTTTGTTTATTGACAATGTTTTCTAATTAAATCGTAGTTGAAAAAAACGATGTTGTTTTGAGCCTAACCATGGTTTCTGATTATTTATTAAAGACATATTTATGGATGTGCATCATTTTTCTTATTGTGTTTGATTCCATTAATTCTCGTCAATTGTTGATTGATTTTTGAACGTTAGTGAGGTGAGATGTGACTTATTTGTTCAAACCAACTATAAAAATCCGTAATTTATCTAAGAAATAGAAGCATACTCTCAGGATTATTGTAATCATTAAATGAAATTTTTGGTGAAAAGCACTTAATCTGGTTAAAATTCAAATAGTGATATATTGAGTTTATTTAGTAGAATTGGATTTACTCGATAGAGGTTTTCAATTATTTTAGAAAATTTAGGTTAGATTCAATATATGATATTTACCATGAATTTGTATGAAGGGGGAGGGTCAAGGTGAAATATTGAGTACGTCCTTACATTTGTTTCTATAATCTGATTTAAAAATCAACGTATCATTAACCGTGGTTTTCTCTTGTAGTATATATCATTTTTTATTTATTTAGAGTAGTCATCCAAAATGATCTTCTCTTGTACTTATCTTTGATTTAGTGAATTTTCTCCTTATTTGTCCGTGGTTTTCATATTTAGGGTTTCCACATAAATATGTGTATTTTAGGAATTCATATTTAAATAGGAATTATCAGATAGAGTTTTAAGCATATTAGTAATTGAATTCCCCAAGAAAGGAAATATAATTAATCCGTTACCGAAATTGAAAAGGAAAACTATATCTACTGGATGCTATATAACAGTAGTAATTGCGGCTAAACCGATTTCTGTAGCAAAAAACGTCACGAATTTATTGAAAGATCGAACAGATTTTCAAATTTTCATATTCGAATTCGAGGTTTATCTTTTCTCTTTTCTTCTACAACTATTTTTATTTTTTTTTCCCGATTTTTGAAGTATATAACAATATAACCAATCGTACAGTGCAGGCGTAAGGATTTAGTTTTAAAAAAGTACTTGATCAACTATGGGTGGACGTAAGTCTCGAATTTCAATTCATTGTCTTTATTTTTCATCTAGTAACAACTAATAGTTTGTATCTTTGTGGTTGTAGTAAGTCGACTATTGTGTTGTTTTGGGATCAAGGGCGACAAAAAGAAGCGTCCCATGGTGGCAAATACGGTAAAAACCCGCCTTCCACATCGTGCTGTCTATAATAATCGAAATTGCAGAAGCAGTGGAATAAATGATGGCGGAGTAGTTATTCTCGGAGCAGTAGTAGCAGCAACAGCTATCAATAGTGGAGTTTGCGGTGGCGGCTTCGTTGGTGGTGGAGGTTGTGGTGGTGGTGGATGTGGTGGGTAGTGAAATAAATTGATCTACCCAATTCTTTTTTTTTTTCCATGTTAATTAGCTTATCGATGAGGTGATTAATTGCATTGGATTAAATTAATATTTATCTAGTCTAATTGTGATCATTGGCTAATTTCGAGTCGAATAAAAAAGAAATTAATATTCGTATGGGTTATTTTACAATTTAATTGACATTTTTATTACATGTCTCTTTTTAAATCAAGCTCAGTCTACCCATTGCAAATTTCGTTGACGACTAATTTTTCGTCACTTAAAAATCTTAATTGGTGGAAGAATCATTGACTGGAAATTTGTGTTCAAAAAATTCATTCATATTTCAAAATATATGCCAGTCATTTGAATTTGTATTAGTTAGCAAATTATCAATTTATGATACGAACGAGACCCCAAATTTATATAGCTCCTGTTTGATAGAGATTAAAATTATTATCATATCGATTTATCGATATTAGTTAATATCCCATTAACCAAAGTCTTGGCCCACAAATTTTAGAAAGCTTCTATTTTCACCAATTATTCGTAGATATCTGTATCGGTTAGTAATTATGTAATAAAGGTTATTAATTCGTAGAGTATAAATTTAGAGACAAGGACCTAGTTTTTTCATTCAAATCCAAGGTTTTGAAGACTGGGGCATTAATGACTATTTTCGACATTTGATTTTAATTAACTTAGTTGAATCATTATTTTCTCAAATAAAAATAAAATATTCCTAATTAAATTAAAATAAATAATAGGATAAACTCTTTCCTTTGTTGTTTATTTTATTTATTTTTTTTTTTTTTGGGTGAGGGGGGTGGGTGGTTGTTTATTTGAATTTTAAACAATTCTTAAAACACGTTGGTTATATATTAATTTTAGAATTTTAAGTATGTTAGAATTCTAAACGAAATAAAATTCAATCTTTTATTAAAATTGACAAGGATACCATATCTCACTTTTCTTTGAAGAAGCAAAGAATATCGAAATCACGTCTTTGAATTTCAGGTGTATTTCTTCACTTCCCTTCTTCCTCTAATTGAAAGCATAACTCGAAATGTTCATATTGTGATTCTTTGTTCTCTGTGGCTGCAGAGTTTCTATCTATTAGTGTGATCAATCTTATCGAGTTTTACGTACTAAATACTTATTTGTCTCTAACAATCGAGTTTGATAGAATATATCTCCATTTCGTTTTCAGGATTTTTTGCCGAAGTAGTACTTGAGCAAATATGGGTATAGGTAAGTATCGAATTGCAATTTATTGCTTATTTTTCTTTGATTTTAGTCTTTCTTATTTCAATTTGTCGTCACAAATGATATATAAAAGTTTAGGATTTCGTTGTGCTCTAGGTTATAATTGATTTTATCTCGTAGACTCTTTCCAAGGCCATTTGACAAAGTTTTTGAAAAGTTAAATATGTTACTGAGATTAAAAAATTGTTTTTTGTTAAAATAATTTTCTTAAAGTATTTTTTTGTAATGGAAGAGTTTTTTGAGGAAGTTGACTTAAATTAACTTTTTCAAGAAACTCTTTTACAAGAAACAAAAGCAAAATCAAAATCAAAAGACCTACCAAACGACCTCTAATTAAGTTAGCTAATTTTTTTTTGAGATAGCTCATTTGAGTAATGATTACGTAATATTATAAAAAATCAGAAGAAAAATGTAATAATTTTATCAATGAGCTATGTTATGGACACAATTTAATATAAATATTTTAGGGTGCGGAGAAAGTGGATAGATGAGAGAGAAAGAAAGAAAGAATTATCAGAAAATAAAAATCACCACTTGCAGAAAAAATATTTTCTTTGTATTTGAGGAAAATAAGATCACTTAACCAAAAAGTTGGAAAAAAATTTCAATAGAAAAAATTGTCAATCAAACACCTCAAAACTACGAATTTAGATGGAAAAATGACATTTTTTATAAAAAATAAAGCCAATCAAACAAACTCAAATATATCTCCATTTAAATTCTATAAAGTGAAACAATATGTGGCAATTTTTTTTTTCTTTTTTTTTTTTTTGCTCCAATTGTTTGTGGTTGCAGCAAATCGACTTTCGAGTTGTTTCGGAAACAATGAGCCCAAGAAGAAGCATGCGAAGGTGACATGGACCGTCATAATGCCCCCACCTCTCCCCGACGTCAAAAAAGGCCTAAAATGTCCAGTCGTGAAAGGTGCAATTCTTTCGTCAGTGCATCGAGATGTTGAGAAATGTGTAAAACGTCCATGTACCATTCATTCGTCAGTTCGCCCTGATGTCGAAAAATGTGTAAAACGCCCAGTCAAAACAAGTACCGTTCCTCCACCAACGCGATGTAACTTGAAGATATGTGTAAAGCCGAATAGTGATTCTAGCAGTGGAGCAAGAGCACATGATGGAGCCATAAAGCAATCAGCAGCTATTAGCGCCACCATTCAGATTCCTGTCACCCTTCCATGCACCATCAGCATTAAAACATTTAATTAATTTATTTATTTTTTTTAATTTTTTTTGCAAGATTAGGTTTAATTTTCTTTCTAGTTTTATAATTTAACTCTTATTACAACTCTCTCTTTTCTTTGTTGATTTATTGAAAAAATATATATATTGAACTTGGACAAACTATCAAGATCAACTCCAGTGTTCGATTACAAATCAATAAATTTCTAGTTTCATTTGGATTGTACCACTGGACTACAAAGAAAGTGCAAAATTGAGTAACTAATAAAAATTTATAAATAGGTTTCCTCTTAATTGTTTTTGATCGTCATCTTCTTGACTCCGATAGGCTTGATGTTTGCAAACTTGTTGATTTTGTTAAGGATAAAATCTCATATCGAATAAAGATGAAAATATAAACCAATTTATAGAGTTTGAACTACTCCTCTTAATAAGGTTAACATTTTAAGATGAAATCAAAAATCTTAACATGGTATCAGAGCTCATTAAATTTCAATAAGCAATTCGATCCGATTAAAACTCAAAAAAATTGAGCACACGAATTTCAAAATTGATCTGCTCAAATGAGCCACCATGCGGGAGCGTATTAAGGGATAAAATCTCACATCGAATAAAGATGAAAAAATAAATCAATTTATAAGTGTTTGGACTACTCTTCTTAATAAAGTTAACATTTTAAGATGGAATCTCAATTCTTAATACAAAAATTATAACATGTTATAAAATGAGGGGCAAATAATTACAATTTTGTGTTTATTTTTTATTTGCTTATTTAATAATACGAGGGGTAAATAATTTTTTTAACTCAATCGTCAAAGAACTTTTGAAAGAAAATTATCATCAGGGACGAATATGGTTAAGAATGAACGGTTGGGGATAAAAATACAACGAAAAATATTAAAAACTTAAGTGTGATAATTATTAAAAATTAATACAATTATTAAAAAATATGGAGTGAATATTTTTAGTTATTCATCTAAAAAAACATGGATGTGATTGCATTTACAAAAAAAATGCACTGATTTGTCCTGTGAAATGACAAGGGATTTGTCACCTTTTCAGGTCCCATTTTCCCGGTGGTTACTGGTTACCAACTAGATGAGACTACACCTTTTAGTGCTCTTATCCTTTGTCTAGGGCTCGGTAATTGTTATATATGCGATTGCGACTCATATAAATTACTTGATTAGTAGTATCTTGATCTTTAATTACCAAAATATCATAAATATATATTAAGCACCTTATTCTGCAAGAGTTACAATTCTTTAATGGGGTTTCATCAATGATCAACACTGTGACCTCTTCATTTGTTTTTTCTTAAATATAAATTTACAAAATGAAAGAATGATATTATATCCGTAGGAATTTTTCCTAGCCTCGATTTATAAAAATCATCGGTTGAAGCTACGTATATAAAAGTCATACTATTACATCAAGAAATCAGAGATAATCCAGAGGTCATACACAGTATTTCAACTTTACAATCAGAATATAAAAGAAAAAGAACAAATCATTAGCATCAGGATATCATCGATCTTCGTTTCAGACATATTGTATACTTCTGTACAAATCAAAAGAACCAACCACAAACCCTCAAAGACCAATCGAAGCTACTTCTATGAACCACAAGTTCCAAAACTAAAATCGACACTCTTTTTACAGGTTGAATCACAAAGACTCAGAACCACAAAAGAACCGAAAATATCAAAACAACCAGAAATTGAAGATCAATACAAAGAAGATGAAAATGAGGCAAAAACCAAAGAGAATTCAAGAACCCAAAGAAAATCAGATGGCGTGAAAAAAGTAATTAGGGCAAACACATGGCTCTAATTTATACAACTCAACCATCGCCGTAGATCTCCGATGGAATCAACGGTTCGGAGCAGCTAGCGATTTTACACACTCAAGGCGACTAAAGTCGCTCTTTTAAAGTGCGAGATATGTCTTATATTTGAGCTGGGCAATTGGGCTTCTTCATTGAATTATCAGGCAATGGAAATATAATATCAGTAGTGGACTTAGCCCAGTTTATCATCACAACCCAAAATGTTTAGATTTTTGGCATCACAACCCAAACGCATACCTAAGCTTAGCCCAATTTATCATCACAGCTCAAAATGTTTGGATTTTTGGCATCACAACCCAAATGCATACCTAAGCTTACATTGCCCTTATTATTTTTATTTTTTATTTTTGTTATCCGTTGATATCAAAAAATGACATTATTATATATTTTGATCAACTTAAAGAGAATATTTGAACGTAATGAAAGTATTGTATTACTGGAATCTTTGCTTAGACTTTTGATAATTGTACTAAGAGATTTTCTCTCGATTCGAACTCCCTTTCTCATTCACCTTTCTTCCCTTCATAGAGATTGATGGACTCGAGCTTATTGCCTTGGTCATGTCAAACAATAGTATTATGATCTTGAGCTACATGTCATGCCCTTTTGTACGAATCGATTGGTTGGTGAGTTTGGATGTGGCGAGGTCATCATAATACTTAGACCTTAGGTATGTGTCCTAGGCCATCATTTCATCTTCTTGATTGGTTGGTTTGAACAGTGCTTCCATCGAGGGAAAGCACTTCCTCTGTGATGTAAATGTCATGATGATGTTTTCATATAACATCTCATGTAATCTAACACCGACCTCTATCAAAGGGGTCTTCGGTTGAGGTGTCGAGCTGATATGTGTGATTCATTTGACAGAAAACTCTTTTAACCAATTCAAGAAAAATCTTTAAATTATTTGATGTGAATTTTAGATCGGCAACCACATTACCTAACCCAACCCCCTTCTTTATTTAGAACACTTTAGGCATAAAACTCTCATGGTTATTTATTTCCCAAGAAAAAACACCTATATGGTGTCTGCCATTAGCATTGGCATTGGCATTGGCATTGGCATTGTCATTAACTTCATATTCTTTATTCTCTACAAGAATTAACTTAAAAGGCAAAGAGCTTGTGGAATTGATTCCAGTACCCTGTTTGGATACCATGTTCATATGCTACCAATTTTGGTGGCGCTACTTAAAAAGGAAATACATTAAAAATTAAAAATTTTGCATACTATGTCATAAGACTCAAATTTAAGTCCAAACATTCCTTTATTCAAAAGATCAATAAATTTAGAACAAATATAAATAGTGATTATCTAACTTCAAATTCTTTTCTTGTTTAATTATAGACAAGTTCAGATCATGTAAAGAAGTAATAACATGTCATTGTATTAATAAAGAGCGGTATTGAACTCTATAATTGGAACCGTGATATGACAATTTTACTCAAATTCGAAAAGTCTTCTGAAACGATTTAATTTATCGATTTTTTACAAACATTTTAGAGATCATACTATTCAAGATCCATTATTTTCCAAAGCCAAAATGTAATATTTTCCGTTATATATCGGCAATATATTTTGCATGCCTTTTGTTTTGTGATTTTAATTACTTTCGTGAACTATCAAATCGTATCATTATATTTCTTGACATTTCTAACCTAACCTTTAACTCCCAAAAAAGCACGAAATGAAAAGAAAATATTGGCTACTACACTTCGAACCTTTTTAATTCGAGTCTTGAAAGGTATATAGAATGATATCTACTTTAGATATACACACCAAATGTGTTTATTAATTAATGATAAATTCAATATTAAGAAAAAAAACATACGAGTAGTTGTCAAGTTTAATATCATCAAACATTCTTGTTTCTTTTAGCCAAATTAATGTAAGCCTCCATAATGGAGGTGATTATGATCACATGGACACGCCTATCTACTTTAAGCCTATGCCTCTAAAAATTAAATTTTTAGTGATTTTTTATAAAAGTTGATAAAATATGTGATTGAATAATCGATAAAGTTGTAAATTTCATTAAATTCATGGTTAAACATAAATTTTTATAACTTTTATAACGAAACCAAACATGCCTTAAAATCGTTAGATTGAACCCTTTTTTTTTCTTGTTTGATATGATATAGCCATGTTTTATCCGGATCTAGATTTTAATATAAGTCAAAATTAATAATTAATTTTAATCGCTCATTTTATAGGAACAGTAACTTTTCAACCACACATTTCATTAACTTTTATTAAAAATTACAAAAAATCTGATTTTAATCTCAATCATAATTTCAAAGTACTAAATTATATTCTTCTATTCCATCAAATCATCAATCCTCGTGAACAGTACTGTATTTCTTAGGCATGTAATAGCGAGTGAAAACCAGTCTTTACCCAAGAAACACTCTTACAAGAAAAAGAGTTTTTACTTTTTAGTTTTTAAGGAAGAAATGGAAAGGAAAGAGTAGTTGGAGACTTGGAGTTTTCATCTTACATAATCACAGAAGAAGAAAAAATAAGAAATAAAAAAAAAATTAAGATTACTATTTTCTTGCAACAACAATAATAATAAAATAAAAATCAAGCGTTCTACATTTGTAATTTGCAGAAGGAATATAAGTGCCCCCACTTAATAATTCACCCCCACCTGCAATTCTCCCATTTATACATCGCACAAACCCTTCCACTCCACACACACACGATCCTGAAAAAGAGAGAAATGGGGAGAGGGAGGGTTGAACTGAAAAGAATAGAGAACAAGATCAATAGGCAGGTGACATTTTCAAAGAGAAGAAATGGGCTTCTCAAGAAAGCTTATGAGCTTTCTGTGCTTTGTGATGCTGAGGTTGCCCTCATCATCTTCTCCAGCCGTGGAAAGCTATACGAGTTCGGCAGTGCTGGGTACATAAAATACATACTTATATACACACATAACTCCACTTAACGTTGTAACTCCGCGTGTGCATAAATATCCAATCATGTGTTTACACAAATGTGTTAGTGTTTATATTTGTTTTTTCTTGGTACGTTATGTGTTTAGTTATATAGGTCTTCTCTGGATGCACCTAAATCCTTTCCAGATTAAGTTCTTTATCACAAAAACTTCTCAAACACACGCAGTATGCTTAGTACTTTTTGGTTTCTTTCTGTCTGTCTCTCTAATTTGGTTTCTCAGTTGAAGATTTTTCAGATCATAAATCAAACTGCACTGTCTGTTAAAGGAGACCAATGCTTCGGTTTTTCCAGTGTTCTTCTGCTGTTCTACTGGCGTCATTTGATTTGATTTTTATTTTTTTTGTATTTTTTTCTTGAATTTATTTATTTATTTTTTGGTGGCTTCAAGATTGATGCCTTTTTTCAGTACTGGTTGTTAATATTCCAATGAAAGATCGACACGCGTTAACATTTGGCTGATGTCCTCGATCAAAGATCTGAAAAAAGATGATTGAGTAGAGCTATATTGTTATTGTTTCAGTCCAGACTTCTCCTAGTCCCTTGGACCTGTGCAAGATCTAGGGTTTCTCTCTCCTTTGATTACTCTCTCTACACAGTCCTTTGTCTCTTTAATGCTTCAAAATTTAAACTTTTAGTGGGGTATCATAAAAAATGAAGCAATTCTCCGAACCTTAGAGAAAAGCTTCAGGCTTTGTCTTCCTTTCTTTTCATTCTCAGATCTTTTTGTTTCTTCATGGGTTTTGTGCTATCTCACTCCTTTTCAATTCACCTCATATCCTGGTCTTACCTTCTATATACATTTCATACACACTTACATGTATAGATTCAACAATGCTATTTTGTACGAACTGAGATGATGATACTGTAAGCAAAAAAGTGGATTCGTGAGGTTTTTGTTTTGTGGACAGATCAAGGATATTTTGATGATACTTTCCTTCAAGGTCAGTTTTTTCCTGGGCTATACGAGTTTCAGGCCTTTTTATTGAAGAATATCCTTTTCAAAAAATATATATTTTGGTGAAAACGTTGGGATTGTGGGTTTTTCTTTAGATGAACGAGTCACTGATTATCATCAAAGATTTTCTTATCTTTAAACTTCACATGTTTTGCTGCAAGTTTTCTCCAGCTATCTGATTTAGAAAAGCAAAGAGTATTTTGGTGAAAGCTCTCTCTCTCTCTCTGATGATATGGTGACTGAATTAGTTTTTACAAAGTTTCTTCTTTTACCAAAGATTGATTTGTGGCCATCTTGCTTGCTTACTAGTTAATGTTACTGTCTTGAGTCTGAGATGAATCATTTTGGAAAAAGTAAAAATTAGCAAATACAGAAAAGTCTATCACACCAATAAGAACCACACGTGCCAAGCAAAATTAGGATGGAGGGTTGGATTTGGAGATCTCATGTACTAGAGAGACTATGCGAAAAGATGCAATCCACGGTTCCATTGGAGATGTTAGCTCCTTGTATTTTGTTTTGTTTTTCTTATTTTTCTGTTTTATCTCCACTTTCTTTCCTCCCTTTCTGTGTAAATCCCCTTGATTTCCCCGAAGGATAATATTTTTTCGTAGTCCATTTTTTTTCCTTCCATTTTCATTCTTTACATGTGATTTTCAGATTTCATATAAAGATATACTAAGATCTAAGTTGAGATATAGTGTTAATTTCTCCTTAAGTAGCTGACATTTTTGCTGCCTGAAGATGTGATCTTCAATCATCTTCGCTTTAACTATCTGAAATCTTAAAAATAGGTTATTCCTACAATCTATTTTCTCTGGGACTGTATTATCTAGTTTCTTAATTAATATTTTTGGTTAAATATTTAGAAGCAGCATAAATATTTCTTCTGAAAACCATAACGGTGAGTTCCCTTTTTACAAGTTCGTGTTAGTACTAAAATTACAGACAATAATCTATGTTTATTCCCATTTCTCTCTGACAACAGAAGTTTGTTAATTTAAGATTCTTTTAATTGTTACTAAATTGAGTAATTAGGGAAAATTGTTTGTGGTTTTAATTAATTAAGGTTTAT
>CADEPD010009430.1:0-19557 GCA_902829195.1 Fraxinus dipetala
AAATTCAAGCAAGTAAAGACTAAACAGATGCTCAAATAAGAAAACGAAAAGTAAAAGGGAATAGATGATGTAAACGATATAATTATAGAAATTCGATCCAAAACAATGATCTACATCTTCTATTACTAAGGTCTCTGGCAAAAGTAAGGCTTTTTCACTATATTGATTGACTTATGATGCAATTTAACTCTTTATAACACTTCCGATAACTTACAAATAAGGATTATCGATCATTATACACCATTGAACTTTACGGGACCTCAATATGACCTACACAATTGAGCTTTACGGGACCTTAATATGACCCACAAGTATAACAAAATAATTTTATAATGAAACTCCTCCCCTGGTAAATGATACAAACAAATTAAGTACCAAGAGAGACTAGCACTTCAATAAATAGCAACAAATGATAGCTCAAAAATTAGGTGAAAATTTTGATAAATATGATAATTAAAAATTAGATACAATTAATCAAAAAAATTCAGTGAGAAAATGAAGAAGAATTAAATGCATGTTAAGTTTCAAATTTTCTCAAAATTTTTCTCTATTTTAATGAATGATAGTAATAAATTAAGTTCTAAGAGAGATGAGAAACTTTGATGAATGTGATAATTAAAATTTTGATTCAATCAATCATGGTTTTCAATATGAAGAAGTGAAAGAAAATAGATGCAATAAATGTTTAAAAGAACAAAAAAAAGAGATGAAAGACTGATAAAAATGATGAAAACAGTTTGAATCAATTAAAGTTTTTTTATATAAATAAATAAATTAAATGAATGCAATTTAAACTTAAATTAAATGAATGCAATATATATTTCACTCAATGCTCTTAAAACACTTGTGAAGAATGTAAAGAGTGAAGGTATTTATAAACTTCAAAAATTAAATTACTCTGTCGAACCAAACAACCAATCGAACATCCATCTTTGGATCTGAACTACCAAAATAGCCATTATGAATATGAAATCTAACGGTAAAAAATCCAACCGTTGCATCAATTGGCGTCCGCATGGACGAATCAAATGTCCGCCTTTCACGAATTTATTAAGAAAAATTTTACAAAATTATTTGGGGATCCGAACGACCAACAGGACAAGCAATCGGACGTCCACATACTCATATTGGACTTCCGATCGTTTCGGCTAATTTTTCCTTTTTTTGACATGTTTGATTCGATTTGAATGTTTTGACAAAATGTAAACTTTTGAATAGTATTTTTAACTAGTAAATGATATTTTAAAAATATGATCAAATTAAAACATTATTTTGAAAATCAAATTTTCTTTTAATCAAAACATTTTATGCAAGTATAATCAAAATATTTTTTAGTGCACAAGGTGATTTTTGAGTTTTTATCATTCATTGCTAAATATCAAATTATTAATACTTTTACATTTAAACTAAGAAATCTAGTTTTTGATCTGACCCTAAGCTCACGTTTTGATCTTCATTAACGTTTGGTCATTAAGCTTTTGATCTTGATCTTTCTTTGACATTTGTCTTTTAAGATCTCTTGACGATGATCGATCAATTTATCGTTGGATGCTTTGAAAATAATAATCACTTTAAATTTAGAAAACAAGATTCGCTTGTTTATTATAATCAAAACTTTAAACTTATAATCAATCATAGGTCAACAAACACTCTTCCATGTGACAACAATCTACAACATTGATTTTAAACACATCCATTCCATCACTGCCCAGATTCCTTCCTCTTAAGGGGATGTCATCCTCAATGTCAACCAAAGATATACATCTAACTTAATTTTTGTGCTTATCATATAAGGTCAAAGCATATAGAGGTCAAGTATCATTGAAATGGTATCTAGAAGAGAACTATTAAAAATTTCTTCTGATTAAAAACCGCTAATATGGAGACAAAGGTTCTCACAAATAAATTCATTATATTACCGCTTGCGACACTAATTGATGATTTCAGACACAGTGGTATTGCAGTCCTCCTTGAGACAATATCAAGTAACAACTCAAGACGGAAAAATAAATAAATAAATAAAATTTGAAATTGTAGTAAACTATTCAAAATGAATCATTTATAAGTTTTCAGCGTTTTTAGGTAATTGCTAGCTCATGGTTGCATTTCGTACTAAGAGTGAAACCTGTAGCACTAGCCATAAAAATGAAATATTTTCGGTGAAAAAGTAAGGGTGAAGGAATCTAGCATTAACCATCATTTAATATCAATAGAAACTGCAAACGGAGTGCAAACACAAATTACAGGCCAACAGTAAAACGATCAATTCCATAAATCTTGGGTAAATGAAAAGTAAAGCTACATATCTCCTCTTGATACAAAAGGCCAAAGTGAGTACATTGGGTACTCAGTACTTGGGAGGCGGATGTTGGGTAGGAAGTAAACCAAAGCGCTTCTTCAGGAGAACTCTTTGCCTCGAGTATTTGTCATCAGGTGAGAAGCGGGCTGCAATTGGGAAAGAGAGACATTAGAAGGATGTGGTGAATTATCTTTGCTAGACCATGATTACTAGTTTAACAAAGCCGTAACTCAGAAAACAAGAAGAGCATCATTTCCCATTATACCAATGGCAAAGCAAGTTTTTCTCAGTTTTATTACTTTTACTTTTTTGTTATTTGCAAAGACGAAAAATCATGTGTGATGACATAAAGATAGGGAGTAAGAGTTCTTATTTTCCAGCGAGCGTGTTTGTTTGATATGATTTCTTCTACCTCATCAATTTAACGCCTCCTTAGAAGATGAAAAAATTCACAAAAACTTGGTTAGGAAAAATGCTCTACTCAAAGATGCATCCCTCATATTGTAACACGGCACGAGAGTACACAAGTACGTTGATAGCAGTAGGAAAATTTTCAATTAAATAGTGGAGAACAAAAGTTTTTTACTATTCACAGAAATTTGTAGCTACAATCCATCAGCATAACATAGACGAGGAATATGCACCATCTAATTGATAAGGTTGCACTCTAAGATGAGAGTTGCTTTCTTATCCTTCATTATACTCAGATTGAAGTTTTAATTGCACAGGTGATAGACGGGCAGACTCTCTAATTCCGAGAATGCAATTATGAATTTAGGATTCCATTATCTATCATATATTCAGACAGCAAATTACTCGACCACTCTGTCACTGTCAAGTGAGCAAAATATTCATTTTATTACCATACAAATATTAATTTTATTACCCCACACATGCGTGCACCAATTGGATGCACATATTTATTGTAAAAGGGAAGTCTGGGTACATTACATCTAAGATATAGATTCATAATGATTCAGAAAAAATACCAGGATGAGCAGATTCTGTGGCCAACCCCAATGGTGATTCCTTCTGCATGAAGAAAAGCAATCGTAAAACAATCGAAATATATGATGCTTTTCTTTTCTTTTTAGTAGAGAAAACAAGATGGTAAATTTTGTTAAAAGTTCAGGGAAATTCTTTCGAACAAGTACCCACCCCGCATTATGCATTAAATTGCTATTCAGTAAGTACAACTACGAATGTTGATTAAAATCGAGCCAACTATCAAACTTACTGCTTATTAAAACTAGTATCTGCAACCATCTATCATCAAATTCGGGAAACCGTGATATCACTCTTGTGGGCATTACAAGCAAGGAAAAATTACTTAAAACACAAACTGCATTTTAATTATTAAAAATTAGGTATAACAGGTAGTGAATTTTAATTTACCATCACAGCATTACCTAGAGCTGGAATCAATTATTGAACATGTAAACTATGCCTATAACCTGAAACAGCGCGATAATATCATGGAAACTTACATATTTACATAAAATATTCCAAGAATGGAGACAATCAAGAGGCAGACCTTAGTAGTGTAAACTTTATTCCCATTTTCATTAATGTAAAATTGGAGATACATCTTTGCTGATACTTCTCCTGCATCGTAGTAAAAACAAACACCAAAAAAGGAATTGAGGGAAATATAATAATCCAATTGAATCAAAAAACAAAGCCAAGAGTTCACTGATTTCATTCAACTTAAATCCTAAAAACTTAACCGGAAAACTCCAATGGGATTGTGAGAATAATTTCCAATAGAATAGAAATTAAAGAACAGTAATATTTTACCGGAGTTTGCGGCTTGAGTTCTGAGCTCTACGATGGAGAATGAATAACAGAGGCGACTACCAATTAGGGTTTCTGATTAAAACCCAAGATAGGGGCAAATCCGGTAGCTTCTAGAATGGTAGGGGCAAGAATGTCCCTATGCTGTTTACACACGTGGCATATGTGAGGTTATTATATGCGTGATTATATTTTCCCACGTAACTTTATAAATACAATATAATTTGGTCATTAACCTTTATTCATTATCTTTTTAACTTTTTTATTTCATTGATCATAATTTTTTGTCATTAATCATAATTTTTGTTCAAAAACATTGTTAATGTATTCATTCATTGAAAACGAATGTACTGTGGATTCACTCCGTTATTCCAAAATCCATCGAATCAGATCATTACATATGGCAATTCAAGCTTAGAATCAACGTCTCCTTCTCTTTTTTTTCTGCAACTTTCTTGAAATTGAAATCTCATCAATTGAAATCCACAAAAAGGTCGAAACGATGTCATATGAGGAGGACGAGGAGACTTTCGAGCATACCCTGTTGGTAGTCCGGGAAGTATCCGTTTTCAAAATCCCGCCCCGATCCACCAGCGGCGGGTACAAATGCGGCGAGTGGTTACAGTCCGACAAGATCTGGACGGGTCGGCTCCGGGTGGTGTCGTGCAAGACCCGCTGCGAGATCCGCCTCGAGGATCCGAATTCCGGCGAGCTGTTCGCTGCCTGTTTCGTGAGTCCGGGTCAAAGAGAGAGCTCCGTTGAATCGGTATTGGACTCTTCGAGATACTTCGTGTTGAAGATCGAGGATGGGCAAGGGAAGCACGCATTCGTAGGATTAGGGTTTAACGAGAGAAATGAAGCGTTCGATTTCAATGTCGCTCTTTCGGATCACGAGAAGTATGTGAAGAGAGAGGGCGACAAGGATGTTGGTGTCAATGGTGGTGGTGAGGGGGGTAATGAGGAGAATCATATTGATATTCATCCTGCTGTTAATCATAGATTGAAGGTAATTTCTTTACTTTTCTTGAACTTCTGGAGTTTTGTGAAAGGCTTAAATATGATTAGAGGATTAAGTTAGAAATATTAAATTTTGGAAGTAATTATTGGAACTGCTTAATGGTTGATAATTCAGTTTGATGTGACTATTTTAATAGTTGAGATAATAGTAGAACTGACAAACAGTTTCCAATTTAGTTTTCCTGGTTTTAGAAGGAAAAAAGGATAACGGCATTGATAAATGCGTGACCTATAGTTCATATATGGCGTGTAAGTTTTGGTTGTTTGATCTGTAGGAAGGGGAAACTATTCGGATAAATGTGAAGAATAAAGTATCTGGCGGAGCGGGCATGCTTTCAGCTGCAGGGTTATCTAGTGGGCTTTCTGGAACTGGGAAATCTAAAACCCTTAGCCTTGCACCACCACCTAGTGGAGGAGGGAAGATTAGGTCTCCTCTTCCGCCCCCACCCAACGATCCTGCTGCAGCTAGGATTAGTTCTCCTGGCCATGACACTGCTGCGAAGGGATCCAAGGAAACTGTGAGGCAGTCAAATGATCCTCTATCTGATCTCTCTCAACTCGAGGTATGTCTTCATTTTCTCTTCTCTAAGCCGCTTCATCAATGTGCATGTTTTGGAATTGGCAAATATAATATAAGTGGCAAAACTCTGAACTTAATGTTCCGAACTTCTTGTTTTATGCTTCCATGGATCTTATATATGATGGCTGAATTTTTATTTTTTTTTCAAATAGTTTTGAAAATTGAGATGGATGGGTGACGCTGTTATATTTTCTCTCTTCCACACCTCTTTCCGGTTGGTGATAAATTATATCAATTATTAGATCTGATGGTGCATTTTGGCAATTATTAGATTTGAAAACAAAGTCCCCAAACCTCAATGTGCTCTCTTTGCCACCGGCGCAGTCACGCATTCCTTGGTAACACAACTTGTATCAATTCTGGTTTTACTACTTTAAGATGGACGAACAACATTTTAGGGACTAAATACTGATGAAATTTTTTGGAATTGGATTGTATTTTTCATGCAAAAATTTTCTTTGGCAATTGATGGAATTTCATTATTCTGCTATAATTCAACACTTGATGCTGGAATCACCAACCTATTTTTCAATTTGTGTTTTACTTAATGCCAGTTCTTAGAAAGTTATAAATGGTGCTGATAATCTCTAAAATCTACTGTTAATAGATGAATAACATCACAGGGAGCCTCAAAGAGAGGGAGAGGGCTTTGCTAAGGGTGGTAATTACAGCTTTTTGATATCAAGCCGTCATTTGTCGGTGTCATTTTCAGTTCTATACACGTGAACAAATGGCAGATAATTATGTTTATATATAGATAAATGAAGAAAATTAGAAGTCTAACTTGCAATGTCAATAAGTTCTCAAATTAGATTCACATAACAAAATTAGTAATTACTATTATGAGGAAGAACAACCTAGAAGTCTCCTGTAACATCACTACTACAGTACTACTGGAATCTTTATCTGATTCCCCTATTATCTTCCTCATCGCTACCAGTTTCTCTCATTCTTCCTCACCATCCTCCACTTGCAATAGTTCCTTATCCTTAGATGCAGGAAAAAGTTGAAAAAAATTGTTCTAGGCTATAAAATATAGCACAAAAAGTGAAGGACAACAATAAAATAAAAAGTTAGTAAAGGTATGCTGAAGCATGGGTCTTGAAAATGGCACTCAAGTTGTAAGTTTCAAGGTATATAATGAAAACCTCGTGTGAGGTGTAAGCCTCAAATAGCTTTTTTACACAATGTTCAACACAAGGACAATAATTATTTACAATTTTGTACATTACACTGTAATTTTTTAGAGACAAACTCTTGCTCTAAATACTCTGTCATGAATTTTATGACATTATCTTTTGAAAGCTGACTGGATATGATGTCCACTTTTTTAAAGTTCACTCCCCAATTCCCTGAAATAAATGCTTCCACTTTAACTTCCCAAATTACTGCTCACTTTCGACAAAAAAAAAAAAAAAAACCATTTTCTCCCATTCTTGACTTTTGTATCTTCTCTCTCTTTTTCTCTATTTCTGACTCTTTTCAGCTTACTGCCAACTGATACACCAAAGAACACTGCCGCAGTTCTCCTGGACCATCACTGACATAGTTCCCTCTCCCTCCTCCGATCTCCATCTGCTCTTCCTCAATGAAAGTCCCTGTTAACAGAGTTGCACAACTAGGAAGAAACTATTTCACCAATTCTACAATCTAACTCTCTCAGTCCACCTCTCGGATTGGTTTCTTTTCTCTCTCATCTTACTTAATTCTGGCTGCAATTCGTAGGATTTTTTCATATTGCTATTAGTTATCTTTTAGATTTTGCATAGATGGTAACAATGGTGATGAAGATGTACTTGTGGAGCTGAGGATTGTGGATCGTGGTGGTTTTTCTAGCTATTAGGAGTTTAGATATCTGCGATCGAGATTATGTTTTCTGTTGGTTGACGAAGTGATATTGAAGTTTCGGTTATTATTATTTGGAATTTACTGGTGCAATAGCAGTGGCCTGAGGGCAGTGGCAACACTCTGTGGGTTAGGGAGCTGGGATGGTCTCCAAGTGATGTTGTGAAACGGAATAGCAAATAGAGAAAGGAATACGTTGGGGTTGAAAGAAAGGTGGGACCTAGTTGGTATAAAGGTAAAATTGGAAATTTACTAGGATCGAAGTTTTCTTCAATCTATCAAAACCAGGATATTCAAGTGAAGATGGAAGGATGTAGTAGATATTTCTCTGGATGCTCCCCTTGCTCCATAATTGACTGTATTGCATCTCCCTTCATGTGCCTTAAAAAATAACTGAAATACTTCTCCATTACATGTCCAAAACTAGCTTAGCCTCCGTTTGGGAAGACTTTATAAACAGTTTATAAATAAATAGAAATGAGTGGTGGATAAGTGGATGATATTTGTGGGTCTTTGAAAAAGAAGTTTGACCATCTATCAATATAAGTCATTTGTAAATTAGCCAAATGGAGGTTTAGACACCACTATCGAATGAGTGACGGAATTTGGGACCAAGTAGGCTTGGTGTTCCTAGTAGACCTCCCAAGTTCTGAGTCGCCTTTTAGAACATCGTGCAGTTTTTACGAAGTGTAAAGAGTTAAGCTACAAGTAAGTTAAGTTTACCCGTAAGTGAATAAGTATTAGAATACATAATTTTATTGTTGGTCAAAGTCGAAAATAAGTAAGTACAAAGTGACCCTTGAAACAACATTATTCAGCACCCTGAACAGACACCTTAAGAAAATTACAAAATTTAGATCCCCATCTAACAGGCTTCAAAAATGGAAATTACAATAATACTCCTTAGCATGAAATATTTAGAAAAACAAAATAGACATAAGAATGGAACCACATGGAACAACACCCTACTAAGTTAGATTAGACAATATTGGACATTATTAAACAAGAAAAAAAAGTTAGAAATTCTTTTATTGTCCTGTCAAGTATGATTAATATTGGACACCAAGCATGCACTTAATAGCTAGTTTCCTAAGATGGTTCTCGCATCTTGCCAATATCAAATTGGTGCTAGTTCTTCAAGTGTCTATCAGCATCTCATATCGGTCTGAACTAGTTTTATTTTGTATGAAATGATTCTCTTCTCTGCATAATTAGGAGTTAAAAATTTTCTCCATTGGCATGTTTTCTTGTCTTACTGTGCATCATTAGTTATAAGATGCAAGCGGTCCTTCCACTTTTAAGCGAATAAAATATTAACGGTGTCTTTCGTGTGTTGGCATCTGCAGAGGAACCTTCCCGCCAGCGCTGGATCAGGGTCAACTAAAACCTCTGCAGCCGGCTGGGCAGCATTTTGATAATGTGGTTGGTACTTTTGTTGGTTGTTGTATTAAGAAAGATGAGATAATGAAAGTAAATGTTATGTCAAAAAAAAAATTATCATTTGCTCTTTTTTTGGAAAATAATGATTCTCAGAAATTGTTAATATGCGAGTTTGACATGGGGTTTTGCCATAATTTGAGATACAGACTTGGTTTGTCCATGAAGTTAATAGAAATCTTGCAAACGGGTTAGTCACTAACATTGATTCCGTCCACAAAAACTATTGATGATAAAATTGGCTAATTTAATAGATGTTTTTTATGAATGTCAACTAAATATCGTAAGTAAATTGCTCCCGATTACTCAATCGTTTTATAATCAAAGTCATTCTTTGATGAATGATCACTACGAGTTAGACTCGGTAGAATTTGATTAATCTTTTTTTCTTTTGTAGATGAACTTTAGATAAGTCATAAGACAATAATGTTACTTGTCCTGAGTCTTTCATTTCTAGCATTTGAAGTCCCAAACCTTTTAAATGTCTGCGTCAAAGGTCATCTACCAAAACTTGGCCATTGCCATCGTTGCCTAACCTCCACCATGGTTTTCAAAAATCCGTAGGATTTTCGCCCTCGTCAGAGGCGAAAAAACTCACTGGTCCAATCTTATAACTGCAACAATTTTCCCTCCTTGGTCCAATCATATAACTTATAATAATCTTAGTAATTTATATTTTCATTCCTCAATCGTCATAACAGCGATAATATCGTTCCAAGTAACTTCTATCCACTCTCAAACTATATTCCACTAGCACAATTATACAGAATATACAAAACCCACTTCAAATTTGCCATTTAAGTCAAAATTACTTGTATCAATGGTTTTTTTCTACTGGACAATCATTTTTTCGATGTGCTCTTCATGACAAAATCTTCAACGCCACTTCCTTTACAAATAACGTCTCTTCACCGCCAAAATAATGAAAAATGAGAACAGCTAAGTACAGGATCAGTTTCACCACCACCACCACGACGAATGTTGGCGGTGAAATTTGAATAATATAGGTGGTGGCGGAAGTGGGCCAGTGGTACTATGGTGGATGTGAGATTTTTTATGGCTTTCTATTCAATCTCTCTGTCGACGAACATACTCTCTTCCTCTTATTTATGTAGACTTATTTTATTTTTCACACGGATTAAAAAATCTTATTTAATATTATTGAAAAAATATTTTTTGCTAAAAACATTACTTGTTTACCATTATTTAATTATCAATAACTAGTAGTATATTATTATTGAAAATAATAAAGAAATAATGATATATTGATAAATGAACAAGACAAAACATTATTAATAAGGAAATAAGACTATATAATTAGAACAAGAAAATAAGGAAAAAAGAACTTATATAAATGGGACAAAGAGAATAGTAGAAAAACCATCAGAAAACCTCCCTAGTTAATCGGGAAAGGAGTGGATTACGTGGGTGTGTTCCTTTTTTTATTTTCCTTTGTTTTTGTTCTTTCTTTTTTATTTATTTTAAATCAAACTAAGTTTAAAATCTTCATTCTACTAAAAAGAAAATGACTCTTTAACCGTCTGATCATTTCCGTAAAAAATGATCTTTGGTGCAGATGTTTGAAAGGCTTACAACTCCAGGTGTTAAAAAATAAATAAATAAAAATTCAAGATCCTATCATCGCAACCTTCAAAAGTTCGAGACCTCACGTACAATTTACGCTTTAAAAAGACCATTTTCGAGCCCGCATGTCTGTAATTTTAAGAATGGTCATGGACAAGATTTTTAACCTTTCATAATTTTCATTGTTGCCTGTATAAACACGGCCGTTGGTCCATGTGCATATAAATCGAATGCACAGCTCAGATCATTCATATAATAGAAATTTGCCCTCTCCAATCATTCATATAATCCATTTTTCATCATTAATGACCAACAACTCGATATAGTGATGTTAAATGATAGTATATTGCCCCTATAATTGAAGATTTCCTTTTCTCAATTTTCAAAATTCTACACAAAATATTCATCATTTATGATATTAGATGCAACAAACTTGAAAGGAAGAATCTAAAAATAAATTCATAAAGTTATGAATTTTTGTATGTATAAGAAGACAAATAAACACTGTAGGGAAAAACATACCCATACACAGATCGTTGAGTTGAGGGTTGAACTGACCCAATGCTCTATGTCAAAAAGGGTAAAATAGACAGTTAAAAGACCATTCTTGATCTTGCCCTTCAAACAAAGCCATGGTACTTCAATTTGCAAGAGAAGGAAATACCATTTGCTCTTCAGAGGTGATTGCTCAACATTATCAATATTTTCAATATTGTTCTGAAGACACTGGCAGAAACACGAGTCGAATAATTGCAAAATGCAAGGGGCTTCTCGTAGATATCAAACTTGTATGTAGCACACCTCAGGAAAAGGTTTTCAACTATTCTAAATCTTCTCAAAAGACAAACGCTAATTGTACTGAAAGCATGCAAAATTTATTCTGTACAGCACATCTTCTGGTTAAGCGATAGTTGTGAAAAATAATTACGACAGCACCTCATGTTCTACAATTAGAGAAGGGAAAAAAATTTCTTACTTGAATGTTTACTGCTCCTGGTACTCCAGCTTCAGAACCCAAAAGGACCCGTTAGGGTTTTTTTTTAAAATAGCTATCTCCTTTAAAAGATTCTTAAACAGTGGTAGATCTTTTGATGGTATCCTGTCTTTGAAATGCTCGACAATGCTGACTGAATCTGTGCTTCCACCTTTCCGTTGGATAAATGTACAAATTTGACGAATCAATACTTCTGGCTGCGATCCGAAGGTGTTCGCTGATCTAGAAGGCCCGTTACTTGTAGATCTTTCACGGCCACCAGAAGTTGAAGCCATGCCAAACTGATGCTCAAGCCCATCACTAACGGCTGTTTCTTGGTTTCCTCTAATCTTAGCCAGCAACTCGGCTGAGGACAACGCTTTACCTGATGATGCCCCAGCAGTAATCTGGTATTGCCTGCTGGCTTCATTATTTGGTACGTCTTCCAATGGCCTTGAATTGGTTAATAATCGGGAATTAACAGTTGACCCAAATTTCCTTCTGACAGATGATGGTGCACCAGCAGCACCCGATTTTCCGGTCCAGGTTGGAACAGTTATACTTTCTTGGTTTCTAAGTATTCGTGAATGGCGCAGTGCTTCAGCAGCTCTCTGTGCAACTTGGGAAGCTTCTTCCTCAAGCTTTGTCTTGTCTTCATCATGAGCATTCAAGATAGCGTCATGGTTCACAGCACTCTGGATAAGAAAAACACAACCATAGCAGAAAAGTTACTTATGCATCCCGTGGAGGCGGGGAACAAAAAGACGAGTAAGAAGCAAAAGTATTCATATAACCAGCAATGGTTTGTATTGACTTCTTAGTTCTCTTAAGAATAATCTTGGAATAAATATAGAAAGGAGAGGTAATCGAAGGGATAAAACACGAAAGTGAGAAAGAAAGTTATCTCTTGCCAAGAGAAGGTAAAACAATTTATTTCAAACAGACGCTCATTTTTAGGTCTAGTGACCAGTAAGACAATTGATCTTACATAAGAGAAATTCTATGTGGCCTCAACTCCATAAGATTTCATGACATACAAAAGGCATTAAACAAATGTAAAAAACCCGAGAACATATAGTGTATTTATCACTTATCAGTACCAGCTAGCTAAGAATATCGTTTTATGCCCATTTCGCTACCAAGTAAGCCAACTAAAACGGGATTCCACAAAAGAACATGCTACAACATTTATATTCAAAGAAAATAAATGACAAAGCAATAGGAAAGTACGTGAATCCCATGAGCATCAAAAAGACTCTGCAGAAAGCTTGTATCTTCATCTACATCACCAGGACCCGCTGTTTCTTCACCATTAGCCTCTGAATTATGCCCCGAGTCAGTTGTGGAACCATTAGGATCTGATTTGGAGGCTTTCTCAGAATCTGGCTTATCCTGTTTATTTTTATGGGCCCCCACAACATCTACATCTTCCAACAACTGACCAAAAATACTAGATGTTTCTGTACAGAGACCATTTTCATCCTCATTTAACGTGAAAAGATCCTTCATATCACGAGCTTTGAAAAATCTTCTCTGCCGTGGATTCTTCAATATTTTATTGGTAAGGAAATGTTTGTAGATCTGCCTGTGATACACCTTCTCTTCAATTGTTCCACGAGTAATCAATCTATAAACTGTAACGTCCTTTCTTTGACCAATACGCCAAGCACGCTCCCGGGCCTGTCTTAAACAACTTCTATTATAAGCAATGTAGTATCATAATAACTTAATAAGGATATCACCGGATAAAAGTATTTGAATACAGCCTCAACAAATTCAGTGGCAAAAAATCACGTCACGAGTGGAAGATAATTTCATCCCATCCCGAACCCAAAGAAGGTATTTTTGTAAAATTTACAAAAATTGGACGATGTTATTTGAGTCTCAAAGTTCTAAACTCATGATAAGCAATCAAAATTCATCTGGAGAAATTTGTTAAAACGATCAAACAAAACAGACCTGCATATCAGTCGAGGGGTTCCAGTCAGGGTCAAAAATGATCACCCTGTTGGCACCAGTCAAGTTTGTTCCCAGGCCACCAACCTTGGTCGTCAAAATAAAAATGAACACATCCTCAGAATTGTTAAATTCATCTATCAGAGCCATTCTCTGTTTTACAGGAGTGAGACCATCCATTCGCCTGTAATTATAGCCACCAGCAATCAAAAAATTCTCAAGAATATCAAGCATCTGTTGAGTTTGTGAAAAAAGAAGAACACGGTGTCCCTGCTCATTCCACACTTTAAGCACTTGGGCAACAACTTTCATTTTTCCACTACGTTCAGGATTTCCGTAGTCTGGATTCCCTTGAGAATGTTCTCTCTCAAGTAGATCAGGATGGTTGCAAATCTTACGCATCACATCAATTCCATATAGAGAGTTCCTGTTTCCATCAAAAATTTGTTCAACCTCGGAGCTAGCAAGAAAAGCACGATATACAGATCGCTGCCCTGGAGTGAGACTGCAAAAGAGGACATGTTCAGTCTTCTTTGGAAGATGAGCATTCACATCAGCCTTCATCCGCCGGAGGAGGTAAGGCATGATCAAGTCACGTAGAACAACAGCACATCTGCAAAAATCTGGATTTAGTAGGGGAAAAACTTTTGAGGACAAAATAATCTTAATGACATACTTTCAAGAATAATATCTTCCACTATGACAATAACCGAAGAAGACTTTTCTCGAAGTGCGTCAAGTAGGAATGGAATATCACATGCAAAATCCTTGGGTTGTTAACGCAGGCTTCTTTTCATCTTCATTAATTTTTTTCTATTTCTTCCAGCCAATTTCAACTCTTTATGTTCCCATTTCAGGTTCGTCTTTTCTATTTATGCATTATTTTCTGTACCTATAACTTATCATTACCAATTTAATAATGGAACAATATAATGCAAACGCTGAAGGATATTGAACCAGGCAGAATACTGTCATTCCCTCCCCTCAACTTGACTTCCACATAATTTTTGTATAATCAGGAAACAAATGAGATTTTCTAAAACATCAACGTTCACACCTGTAAGCAGTGGAAACTTGCAAAGGAGTTGCATTAGCATAACCACCAACAGATATGGGAACAGCAAATTCAGCCTCAAAAACGGGTAAAACACCAAGCTTTCCAGGGAAGACAAAATCAAACAAGGACCACAATTCAGACAGTTTGTTCTGAATAGGTGCACCCGTCATTATTACACGATGAACAGTCTGCAACTGTTTGCAAACAAGAGTGATTTCAGCATTTGGATTTCGAATCCGATGTCCTTCATCTAAAATGGCATATCCCCATTCAATATCAAGCAATTTATCGCCTAGCAACCGAAGTTGTTCATAAGTTGTGATCAGCAGACCAGATTCTGATGTCAAAACACGATATATCAGAGCATCCCATCTTTTGGTACTTTTAGAAGGTAATTTTCCTTCACTATCACTGTCGAGCAATTCATCACTTTCATTATCGCTTTCCTTTGATTTTGATAGCTTTTTCCTAGTGGTCATTTCCTGAGCAGAGTCGTGTAATATCTCCACACGAAATCTTGGATACCATTTCATAGCTTCTCTCTCCCACTGCCGCAAGAGGGTAACAGGACAAATAACAATGCTTGGTTTGTACATACTACTGAAATGCAATGATCCAAGGAAAGCTAAAACCTGAATGGTTTTACCAAGACCCATCTCATCTCCAATTATTCCGCCTGCCCTTTGACAATGTAGTTCCCATAACCACTGTACTCCAACCTTCTGATAGTCAAAAAGCTTGCTAAAAATTGTTTCTGGGATTCTCAGTCCCCCTTCAAGCGTCACAAATGAAGGTCCTTCGTCCTCCACATCTTCGATATCTTCCAAATCATCTTCTTCATGACTGGAGGTTTTTGCATCTTCATGTAATAACAAGCTTAGTACTAGCAAACTAATATTTTTTTTAAGAGGAGGGGGTACACAATAATAAGAGAAATAAAAGGCCAAAATAAATAGAATTATTCCAATAAATTTTTGAAAATTCAAAAATATAAAGGCCAGAAAAAGAATGGGTGTTAAAGAAATCGGGCCCAAATTTCCCGTGATTTTATTTTTTCAAATCCCAGCTGCAGCTGGCTGGTGTTGACATAGCCTTGCATCATCCTTAGGTTTTCAAGTGCTATGAGTAGCATATTTGTAAAGGTGTGCAACGACAAAGTATACTGAAATCAACATAAATCTTTTATTCTGTCTTTCCAGGAATTTAAGTAGGCTACAGAAAACAAATTGCAAATGCTTAACAGCATTGACATACCAGCTTCTTCGTTTTCCTCTCGAGAAGCTAGCCTTCGCCACTTCTTTGCTGGCAATGGTCTTTTCTTCTTTCTTTTGCTGTCTTTATCCTTCACTGTCTCAGTTTCTAGGGACTGAGAGATCTTCAAGGGAGCTTTTAGCCTTTGGAAAGGATGGGTGGGAGCCTCAAGTTTTGGCACTGATTCTAGGTCAAGCAACTTAGTTGTGGGGCGAGCTTGTGCAGCCTCTGACATAGACTGAAGAGCTCTACCTATGCTAGATGAAGCAAGACTGTTATCATTTTTTACATCTTCGGCTACTCTGTGCCTATTGGATGGTTCTGGTTCCTCTATACGGCGTTCAAAGCCTTGAAGCTTGTGAAACGGAGTCAAAACTCCTTTCCGAACTAACTCATCCCTTTCCTAAGACAAATAATGTACCATTAGCCCCGATATCCAACTTCCCGATTAAGCTACAATAATAACAATAGAAGTATCACACAGATATGTTTATGCATAGTAGTAATAACCACAATAAAATCACTCACTGTTTCCACAAATCCTGTAGAGGCCACATTTAGAACAGCATCAAAATCATCATCTTCAATGAATGAAACTGTTTTCACCCTTTTGTTCTTGTTCTTTTTATTGCTTGTTTTCTGAATCTCTTTCAACTTTCGTTTGGTTTTAGGCTCTTCCTTGACGAGATCTCTTAACAGCTTGTTATCCTTAATGTCAATGGAAGAATCCAAAATTTCTTTCTCAAGTCGAGCCTTTGTTTTTATCAAGCTTCTTAATCGATCTGCAGCAAGAGCATGCTGAAGGGTCACGTCATTTGGAGATGCCCAAAGATCATCTTTTTCAATATCTGCAGTTCCCTGCTCCCTTTCATTGTCACCTTCAGAAAAAATATCATCGTGTCTTTTGAAGCTCTCTAATTGTTTAACAGCAGATGTAACAGCATTTATTTCAATTTCAACAGCTTTCAATTTGTTGTACAAATTTTCATGAACAGTAGATAGCGTTTTGTTGCTTTTGGTTTGATTGTGAAGCTCCTCATCTCCATCCCTTCCAGCTTCACTATTGTCTTCAGCATTTTTTCCTGCCTGCCATCAAATTAACTGTTACACAAACCACCAAGCATGCAAACTTCATGCATAACTTTAAACACGTGAGAAAGGTCTGCTCGGACATTCTCATACAAAGTGACTGAAATATAGTGATCGCATAATAACCTAACATGCACCTTCATGATGCCAAAACACATTTCCAGCCATACTTGATCAAGATCACAGGGTTAAAAAATAGTCAACTTGTGAAAAAGGACTACAAAAGAGTGATTAGCAGCTAATAGAACCAATCCATCTAAAAATTAAAGAAAATGAAACTACGGGAACTCATCCACCTCGAGTTAGCATGTAACAAATTACGTGCAATAAATTAGGCGAAGACAAAGGTAACAAGGCTGAGCATGACCTTTTCTAAAATGTCACGTTCAATGTCTTCAGGATTTGCAGACTTAACACCTAAAGTGCTCAGCAAAACCCTATCTTCCTCCTCTTCTTCCATTGAACTCAATCATATATGCTTTCACGAAAATGCCAACTGCAATTACAAAAATTGGCCTTCCATTATTCACAAGGCTTAAAGTCATTGAAATGCAACTTTAGGGAGATTTCGAATAATCCTGCTCTATCAACACACCGGGTTTATAAAAGTAAAGGAAAGCCAAACATTCAGCCAACAAAATTTCCAAAAAGCACGGAGTAACTTCTATTATAGTGCAATGGTACTGAACCAGAAACTCACTAAATGTATTCCATGAACTAACAATAAGAACTGCATAATTAGCGAATAAACTTTAAATTTTTGAATAACGAGAAACAGAAATTAAAAAAAAAAAAAAAAAGGTCTCATAAGGTAACCCATCGACAAATTACACTGCTTACACCGATTTTCAATACAAAAAGTAGCCGAAATTTACATCCAAATATCCTCATCCATGGGGACACGATACACGGTTTAGGCATGTAATGGAATAGCGATTGGAATAAATAATTAGAATTTTGGTATATGCATTTCAGGTTTTTACTCAAGTATCAAATTTTGAGGGGATTCAGCTTTACCAAAAATCGATCAATCCACAAAAGAAACCCTAAAATTAATGACGACGAGATTTAAGAAATCCTCTTTCGGTTTCTCTCTCCCCCCATCTACCTGGAACTTTGAATCATCAGTGTTTGATGTGGTCAGATTTTGGACAATTTATAACTCTCTAAAAATATTTATTTTCTTTTCTTGAAGGGTTGGGCAAGTAATAAGCCTATGTTTGACAAATCTAAAAATTTAAGCCTATGTTTGACAAATCTAAAAATTAACTTATTTACTTTTTTTAATTTAAATTTTATTTTTGTTTATTTATTGATTCACTATTTATTTTTGTCACATTATAATTTTAGTAACTAAATTAGCTTCTGATTGGTGGAGATTTAAATTATTTTTTTAATAAATTTTGATAAAAATTAATGAAATGTATAGTTGAAAAGTTCTATATCTCATAACATGTGTTATTAAGGTTATTTGTTAATTTTAATTTAGATTAAAATTTAAATTTTAATTCTATGAAATAAAAGCTTACTAATTACTCTTACTATTAATATTTTCAAATAACTTTTTTTTTAATAACCGTGTATATCCAGGTCAACTTACGCGCATCTCGACTAATTTCACGAGACCCTGAAGTTTACAACTGGATACTCACCTCAGTGATCATGATGGGACTCGAATCAAATAACAACTTATAATATATCCAATACATTTTATGGATTGTCTACGTTGCAACAAATTAAAAAACTTGCATCTAAGATTGCTTGTTTGGGTCGAATTAAAATCAGATTTTAATCTAAGTCAAAATCAAACAATCAATATTAACCACATCTTTCATGAGCCCCACATCTTTTCAACACACATTTCAAAAACTTCTATCACAATTCATTAAAAATCTAATTTTAATTCCTACCAAACAACCTCAAGAGATGAATATTTGACTAGAGAAATTCATGTTCTACCGTGCCTCGCTTCGACGGGTATGGGGCTTGGGTTCTATTGGTCGACATGTGGGGTTTGGAGGAGAGTTGAAGATGGGGGGCAATGAGTTTGTTATTTAAAAAATTCAAAATTTGCTTAAAATCACTTTATTCAACTTTTATGTGTCGAATTTTTACCAATTACCAAGTTCGTTACGACATTTTCCAAATTACTCAAAATATAAGTCTATGCTGCAAAAGGATGTACATGACTTTATAGTTAAATTGATAGTAGAATATTTCACAATATTTTAATCCAATTTTCAGCATTTTTCATTTTTTAAACGTTTATTTCGATCATAATTTTTTTTATTTACTCGAACTTCATTTCGAGCAATAAAATCAATTACATAATTTATAATCACATTTTAAAAGAAAGAAATACTTTTAAACCTACTTTCTCTCGCTAATCTCTCTCTTATCATTTGTGCTCTTTGATGTCTCCTCTCCCTAATCCCTCTATCCTCGCTCATCTGTATTTCCCTCTTTTTTGTATTAAGTCCCTAACTCAAATTAAAATTTTCATTTTCATTCATTTACTCATTTTTAACAACATATTTTCAATAAAGTAATATTTTTCATCACATCAATAATTTTTCCTTCTTTTTCAACCACACATTCTCCATCAATCTATTATTCAAAAATACATTCTTCCAAAATAATGTGGCTTATGTTTTTTTAAGCGCAGTTAAACATTA
>CADEPD010009476.1:0-10610 GCA_902829195.1 Fraxinus dipetala
AAATATCTTACAATTGTTCTTTACGAGTTTTCATACTTTGATATCTTTGTACAATCACTTCATTATCAATCTTTAAGAATATATCTTTCTCCATATAAACAATAAGGCTATCATTCATCCACTCATCTCCAATTCAATTGTGCAATCTATCATTCACAATGTTCATGGCAGAAAATACTATCTCTACCGTAGCAGTAGCAACCAGAAGAATTAGTGCGAAAATCAGCCAAAAAGTGTAATTGGACTAGAAAGTTGCCTGGATTTCTTAGATTCATCATGGCCCCGAAATGAATGCCCTTGTTTCAACAAAACTCGAACACAATCAATTGATGCAATAAGACGAACACGATATTCATTTCTCATTTGTTTTGACTACTTGAAGAAAACTATTTGAATGTATTGTTTTTGTTTCATTAAAGCTTCACACTTAATGTGAGCTTGATTATGTGAACTATTATGCATTCCAACATGAGTACCAAGCCTCTTTTTATCTTTCTAATACGTGAATCATTCACTAACAAATGAGTCGCCTCCACCTTGTTTCCCACTACTTATTTTAAAAAGATAACAATACAAGCAAAAAGCTGCCTCTTTTGCCACACTACACTCCAACCAACCATCGAACTCGTTAAACCAACAAGGATTGAATCGTTTAGATTCTTTTCTTCCAAATTGTCTTTTCTTAAATTCATGGTTAAACGGCTGACAATGACCATTTTGCATATATGCTCTTCGAATTTGATCTCTAATGTTAGAATTGTAATCCAAGATTGGAGTCCTTAATCCAGGATTGGTGAGAAGTTGTGCAGCATCAAAATCGTCTTCATTTGACATCTCTTCATTAACATTTTTCACAACCTTGAGAGCTTTTCTTTTATAAAATATTTACATGACTGACTGTAATAAATAAGATTTTGAATGTAGATAAACAAAATAAAAACATGATCAAATCCAATGGGAATTCAAATGCAGAGAAAATATAAATCAGAAACAAAATCAAAAGGACAAAATCAGTACAAATGTAACATGCCCAAAAACCACACAATAACATAATCAATTTGCCGCGATATGGCATGCAAAAAAGGTAATTTTTTAAATAATATACAAAAAAATCAAGAAAATTAAAGCGGACCCATAAAAAAAAATAAACGCTGTTGTCCATACTCAAAAGATTGATTATGAAGAACCATACCATGTGACTGTTCTTACTTGAAGTGAAAACGAATGGGAAATGTGAAAAGGAGGAAGAAAATACAAAATTGAATCAAACAAAATAAAGGGTAGAAGAAGAATATTACAAAAAATTATTCGATAATTACCTTCTTCAATTGATACCCACGGCTTCACTTCTTCAATTTCATCGATTTCATGAATTTGGGACCTTGTTGTTTTGGTGGAAATTGGGGATTTCAATTCAAAATTTTCAATTCTTTGTGGGGACATGCGTGTTCAATCAATTGGGGATTGGAATGGATTGGGTGTTTGTTATGTAAATGAATGGCATCCTTCTATCTTACAATTATTGGCCCACTTTTTTTTTAAGCTAAAGTTAGTAACTGGGCTAGTGAAAAAATTGGGGCGGCCCAAAGTCCAGTGCAGACAGATGCCTCACTGGGCCTTCATTAGGTCCGCCCCTACCTAAGCATATCGGAATAAATTTGGGTGAACAAGGTCTAACTCACCGAGCTGTTACAGAAGTGGGGGTCGGTTTTACTACTCATCTTCTAAGGCATTTAAAGAATGCTAAAGCTGCACATTATGAACGCACATCTATTATTACTCGTAGAAAGGTTTTCCGACTTTTAACCTTCCTTGTTTTTATCCTTGTCTTTTAAATTAATTCCTTTTTCATGTTATTTTGTTGAGAAATTTCCCAACATATTACCTAAGTAGCAAGTTGGTCATCAATCTTTCATTTCTCAAGGACATTAAGAGTCCAAGTCTTCATTACATCGTCGAGAGTCCCTTGATTGTCGAACTTTATCAAACTAAATTTTGTTTCCAAAGGTGGGTTGATGCTCTATTTGAAACAAAGCATGGTTCCATGAGGGCCGCAAGGCAATTTAATAGAGATGTGGACGGTTTTTGTAGAGACTAATTGTCAACTAGTTACCATAACAAAAGGTTAAAGACCAACTTGCTAATCAGGTTATAGGTTAATAATAAATCCTGCTATTTTCCCAAAGTAATGTGACTTCCCCCGCCCTCTCTCTTCTTGATGGAAGATTTTACATAAAGACTAAGTCTCGAGTTTTATTCCCTAGTCTTGACGAAGACTTTTACATCGTTGAGAGCCGACCTCAAATGTTACACCGCTTTAAGGTGTGAACTTCGACTTCAGGAGTTTTTTTTTTTTTTTTCCTTGTCTTCATTCTCGGTTCTATCATTTATAATTGTGGTTTTTTTTTTTTTTTGTTTGCCCTTTTATGAAGGTAGAGATGCTGAAGAGGTCGTTTTTCAGATGAGTCAGTTGAGTACCATGTGGATGCATCTCGGCTTGCTCATGAGATTGGTACTGTGTACGACTTTGAAAGATCTTTTTATGATTACTGTAATTCGAGTGAGTCTATGTTAAACTTGTACTTAATTTAAGCTTAATTTTATTTATCATACTATATAGTTGTGTTCAGTTACCTTCTGAGGTATCCAATATTTCTCTCTGGAACACCTAGAAACACAATTATAAGCGATAAAACTCCAAACCTAATAGTGCAGAAAGTAAAACTTCGTAGAAATCAAAATAAGAACACGAGATTTGTTTCGACGGAAACCCCATAGGTACAATAATTAATAATTCTAACGCCTAATCCCTATAGAGTATCCATTAAAATGGATAATGGTCCTTTTGCACTAAAATGGCCAAAACGACTACCAATGTTACAATCAACTTCAAAATATAAAGATAAAAACAGCCAAGACTTGTTTTCTAAATGGATATGCAAATATCGAGTTAGCGTCCATCAAGAACCACCAAAATCACACCACAAACCCTAATCTAAACAATGAAAGGGACATCATTCCCTCAATAGATTTCATCAAGCCTTTGTTTGATTCTCATTTTTTCCAATATACATTTTTCTCTCTTCTTTTCAACCACACATTCTTCAATAAAATAATATTACATATAAATCTAAAATTTGTCCTTATTTTTTAAAACATAAATTCTCCATGAATCTACTATTTTAAAATGCTTTCTTAGAAAATATTGGAGCTCAAACAAGTATATAGGATATTTTCTATTATATATATATATACACAACTTAGGTCCTGTTTGGCGAGAATTTTACTTTTTGTAGCAGAAACATAATTCACATATCCATGGAACCAAAACTTTGAATTCAATTGAACTATGCATGCAAGGAAGAAAATGAAACGCCCTGGATTACCGTACACATTTACAAAAGAAGCTGGCAATTTATAAACCAGATGTCTAGAAATAAGAAATTTATATTTACATATACAGGACAAGAAAGAAACTCAACCAAATTCACCAGAAACACCTCTGATATACACAGATTCTAACCCTAATCCCACCCCTCGATTAGTAACTGTTGTAGAGTCTAGTCTTGCTCGTAAAATTTATAGTTGCAAACTGCTAGTCTTCTGGGTTGTTAGCCTGAAGCTACATCCATCCATAGCCATCCATCTTGATGACCCAGTGTCAGCAAAATCAGAGAAACAAACAAGAAATTCCTCAAGACCTCTACAACAGCAGAAAACAGAAGCTTGTTCCATTGAAAAACAAATTAAAAGGAGAAAAGGAAAAGGCAGGAATGAACAAGAAAATGTGAAGTTAAGTTAATTTTAATCTTCACGAACTTCCAAGTTAAAGCATCTCATTTAGTTGTCTGTTGAAGATAGAGGAAGCTTGCTTCCTGCTCTCATTTTCTTCACATCTAGGCTAGAATAGATGAAAATCCTCTGCACCTTATCACAGAATTCTCTACAAGAAAATAATAGTATATCAAATATGTGGGCCATATAAACGTCGAAGTTGAATGATATTTCTAGATGAAAAATACAAATACTACGTACAGCCATGGATAGTCACGCATGAGCATCATATCTCCTTCTTCATCGGTAAAAACAATCTCCCAATTATGTCGGTGCCAAAGCTCACCCTTTATTTCGAACATCTCTTCAATTTCACTTATAAGCTCATCGTACCCCTTTAACGCAGTTAAGTCCACAGCACGACCCACAGCAACTCCTTGCATTTGAACCTTCTCAAAGTATTTCACACCAAAGGAACAAATAGTTATTTTTAATTACTCTTTCAATTCAGTAACTGCTCAATCAACAATACTTCGTTGTTAAAGGTAGGAGGAGGTGAAATTATACCTTCGTGCGACTTCTAGTGGAGTGATTCTGTCTGCTAGGAACCTCTATTGGTATTTGTAACTGCTGATGTTGATTAGAGATGCATCCTTTAGAAGCATCATTTGGTTTATCAACTAATTTTAGAGAGGATTTCTCAAGAAAGGCGGCACCCGTCAAAGGGCTGTTCAAATCAATACCAAATAATCTGCAAGTTGCAGAAGTGTCTGATTTCCTCCCATCATTCAGGCAAGACATGCGACTATTACTCCGTTTTCCAGAATTTGTGGCTGAACAGTTTGGAAAAATAGACCAAGCTGATGCACTTTTGCTGTCTCCTGCTTCTTCAGAAAACATATTCAGAGACGAAATTACATGGGGAAAAGATAGCCAGTCTCCCTCTAAACGAGTTCCACAAGTGTCGTCGTTTCTGTTTTTAATGAGAGTGGCACCAGTTTCTATTTGTTCTCTCCTTTGTTCTTCAAGAGCACCAATTATTTGATGTGATTCGTGGGACGGATTCCACACAGCTGATGCAGTTGAACTTGGAGTATCTACCACATAGGAAATAGCAACAAAATTAACTAAAGGCCAAATGCATAGAAACCCCAGAAAGTTGGGAAAAAAAGGGTGTGCAAGGTGATTGAACCAGGAACTGGGATTTGAACATGCAATCTGGGCCTTTTATTTTTAGCTGCCAATGGTTGAACCAGGCTCGCGGGAACTGAAGCCACAAATGGTTCTATCTCCCATGGAGAAACCCTTTCAGGTCTTGGAATGGATGCAGGTTCATCCCACTGAACCTGAAAACATGAGAACAGCATAGAGTTTCAGTAATTCCATATGCTAATTTAATCAAAAGAACATCAGGATATACACTGACCTTAAGTGATCGCCATTTAGAATCTTCCCAGTGACCAGAAATATCTTCGACTCCTGTTATCGTACCTGAAAACCTGATAATGTGGAAAATTACAAATTAAAGCAATTCCATGCCAATAGCAATGAGATTTACTTGTGAATATGTGGCAAATGGCAACCTTTTCTCCGGAGAATCCTCAACCTCAAACCGCATCTTGAATCTCATGCCAACTCCGAAACTGTGGTTTAGAGCTTCGAGATATTTGTTCAGGCCTACAATGAATTGACTTGTTCTGAAAGTTTACCACAGACGATACATGTAAATAGATATGCACATTATTTGAAAAAAAATCTCATATACGGACATCTTTCCCAGTGTACAAAGAGTGAACAATATCGGACCTCGGTTTGTAATAAACAACAAAGAGGGTCTTGGTTGCAACAGCATGAGATGCAGTTGCAAGCACTCCGAGGTGCATGCTCTGACTTGAAATCACTGACGATGGCATGGAGCTCTGTTGACAAACGTGATGTCTAACTCCAACACATAACTCCCCATTCTCTCCCCTAGAATCAGAGTTCCAATAAGACGATAACAATACATAAGAAAAAGGAAAACCGAGGCTTCATTGTCAGATGCAACTTATAATCACTGAAGGGTGTGTAAGTTTGTACAAGTACCTCAAAAATACAAAAGAATCTCCAGCAACTAATTTCTTAGAAGTGACAAAAGTACTCCATCCCGTTGTAAGCAAGTGCCTACTAGGTTTGCCTGTTCAGTTTGGATAATTTACATGAATTACCATCCATGAAAATAGAGTATTTGATATCAACATACTCAACTCACTACATGCCTATTTATTTGATCAGGGTATAATGGCATTTATGGCCAAGTAATACGTTTGTAATGAGATGAGCATGTTTGTTTAAGCTTAAATTGCTACTTACAAGTAAATATAATTTAAAAAGTAAATACGTTTTTATTGGTCAAAGTTGAAAATAACTTAATAATTTAGACAGTAAGGTAAATGTTACTTTCAACATAAACAATTTTTTTTTTTCTTGAAAGTAGAAAATATTAAGTTATCCGAAGATGTTTGGAAACATTAAAGTAACTTCCATCTTTTTAAGCTTAGCCAGACAATCTCAGACTCTTTAGTCTCAGCTAAATCAAAGGAGCTCATTAGGAAGGTAGAAATAAAGCATCACCTCTATATATATGCTTAAATTGCCATTTAATCCCATGCAGATCCTTGGCCACGAGTTCCTGGGTCGGTGTCTGCTGGGTCATATCCTGATCCAAGAACATTCATTGTCAAAATAAACTAAAAATCGTGGTATATGGAAAAGAAACTCAAAAACAAAAACAGAAGTAATGAGCCCCCAAAAGAGGAATTATTACCAAGGGTGGAAGGCATTCATTTGCATGCTTACGAAGGACAGAAAATCCACCATGAGTACTTGTATCGGAAGCCGTCAGAACCTTGCAGAACGAGTGAACAGTAGGACTAGGAGGCTCCAGAGCAAGTGAATATACACTTTTTGGCTCGGTTTGCTACAAATAGTTTCACCCAATCGTAACTCAAACTTTCATAGATTGCGTACTAATAAATTGCAAGCTTGATCCCTAAAAATTATGAGAGCAAGCAAATATAACAATTTTTCCAATAAAAAAAAAAAGATGCAAGACTTTTTTCTTACATCTCCTTCTGGCATCAGAGTAATTTGTGCATAAACCTCATCGGTTTCTTGTTCAGCCTACAAAACAAACCGTATCATGATTTATTAACTATTCTACAACTAGATTTACCACTGCAATACTATTGCTTGTGAAACCATAAAAAAAAAAAAATTCTGCAGTTTTACAGCAAGTGTTTATGAACTAAACTAAACTAAATCGAGGTTATGGTCTGGGAAAGACAAGTTGAGTTAAGAAGGTGAAATTTTCTTGCCAAAATTTCACTAGACAGCCCTTTTTTTGCGCCAATATTTCAATATACCCTTACTCCTTTCTCACCCCTAACCAATCCACGATTTTTCTTACTGAGTCGTTCTCCTGCAATTTTCTTCCTCACCTCGAACCCAAAAGAAGGCTACTTTAACAATTTTACCCAGGATCTTTTTCACCTTTAGCATAAAAAGAGGACTTCAATATTTTCTCAACTAGATTTCACAATTAACAAAAGTATAATGAAGAACAGGGTTGATAGGACCATACCAGTAGCTGAATGTTCATAACACGGCAAAGGATCTTTGAGGGAAGATTGAACGTTGGTGTCCTCTCATTTAACTCCTGATTTGTTGATGCTTCCAACTAAACAAACCCCAAAACAGCACAAGTTTCGACTCCAAATTAAATCCCATAAAAATCCCACATACAGAAATTCAAGATTATCTAAATTTCAAGAATAAATCTCCATTATTCCATACAAAGATCTGAACTTTCAAGCATCCACAAAAGAAAATTTAGAAGTAATAAAATACTGACTTGTTCCATGTGACCTTGCGGAAAATAGTAAACTCTTTCTCTCATTTTTGGAATATCCACCAACGGACCTGCACAAGCCTTCCATAGCTCTGGATACAAAACATCCTCAACACTATACCCTGAAATTTCAAAGGAAGAAGACAAAAAAACCCAGAATTCATTTCCCAAACAGGAACAAAAACACTTGTCGGAGAACCAAATAAAAATAAAATAAAATTAATGATGATCAATTTAAATTTTTAACCTTCAGATGGAGAACTGCTTTTCTGCTGAGAAAATGACCTTCCCATGATTTAAGGTCCTCTTGTTTTGATAAAGAAACTGATCTTTAAATCCTCACTCAAAGTTCATATAATTGATTATGGCTAATATAAAAACAATATAATATACACCTTTCTACACTCCTTTATGTATGAACTGAATTCACCTCTTACACAGTATTAGAAGCATTAAACACTACAAATGGAAAAACCCAGCATATAAAATGAATTGAAAGGCTAATTGAAAGCAGTGACGGTTACATTGGCGCCGGCAAACCAGCTTCTACTAAGCAAAAATGTAAAGAGTGTATGCATATTTCAAAGGGAAGATGTGAAACAAAGACCGTTCAGAATCCCAAGAAACAGCTTATTACACGCCTTGATTCATCTCTCTCGCTCTCTCTCTCTCTACGTATATATTGTTCTCATATAACGTGGGGTTTGGTTGTCTCCTCCTTCTCTACAGCGGACTGTGGAGAGTGGGGTGCTACCTAACTATAGCTCCCTAATGTATAGTACTGGACGGCTGTTATGACGACATTCTCTTGACGGAAAAGTGGGGTCAATCCTAATCGTGGTCGTTCCGTTTTAGCTGTGGCAGGTTAAGGTAGGGAACTTTCAGAAATATTGTAGATCGTCAAAAGAAAATTGTACTAGTGGTTCCCAAACTAGTGAGGCAGTTGCATTGTCATCCCTAACCATCTCTGTTTTTGTCGGGAGCTTATTTCAACATACTCACACAACCCCCAAATGTTCAAGAAATGTTGAAACTATTTCCCTTTATACTTATCATCCTATTGAGTTGCATTCACTTCAAAATATTATTTAAAGTTAGTAATTAAAACGATTATATACTTGATAATAGGTACATCGATATGAAACAATAATATGAGCTAGATCCTTGAAAATGCTCAACAATCTATATTATATAAGTATTTAGATTAGATTAGCTACAAGAATACGAGTACACATTGAAGTCCAAGGGTGAATTTAGTGTTGGATAGCCAAGGCCAGCTAGACCCAATTTTTTTTCCCTTCATAAAAAATATTTTTTAAAATGTCAAAACAATCAAAGGGAAGAATTAAAATAATTTAGATAAGTCGACTATATTCTATTGAATCAAAAGCTTTTTAAGCGAGAAACAAGAACGAATTTACCTCTTCACTCCAATTTACATAATTTTCGCCATGTTGGAGTGAATGGCACACAATCGATAAGCCAGACATAATTTCTCATTGTAAATAGCCCAACATATAAAATCTTTTATACAACTCTAACTTCGACTTTATTTGAATTTTTGTTATATTTCAAATATGTGTGTGAAGTTTAAAGTGCTAATGGGCTTATGCCAATAATAACTTACGGAGTGGACTCAAGTATCAATTTATTAGAAAACATTTATACTTAATTATTTAAGATTGAACTAAATAATTGATGAATTTATCAAATACTATTAATTTTTTTTAGTATTTTCACACATTCACTTTAATCCAGCACACCAAAAATGTACATGTAAGAAGTGACTTCGAGAAAATAAGCCTTAATTTGTAGTTGTAAGATTGAATTGATTAATTTTTTGTGTTGCTTTTTACCAATCTAATTTTGCACCATTTATATTTGAGAAATTGTTCAAATAATTATTTCCTAAACAAACTAACGCCGTTAAATCTTGTCGCCGTCTAATTGGTTGGGCTGCTCCGGGGCAGGCAACAGGCTTGGCTCCAGTAAGCACGGCAAAGAATTTTCATCAAATCAAGCATTTCCCCTTCAATATTGACCTCCAGGTTATAACTTAATTACAAAGATGCCACTATTCGGGGGCCCCAGCCAGAACACGTGAGTACTGTTTTTTAGCCTTTTACTCTATGGTTGGATGTGTACGAGTGCTTGCAGTGGTCCTTATTCGGTTCAAGTCATCGGAATAATCTGACGGGTAATAGGCTGACACGTATTAGGCTGGTCCTTGTCTATTTTATCTTTTGTCTGCAAAGGTTTTGGACCAGTTGATATTACTGTGCTACACGTTTAATGTAACACATGTGACCATGTCCATTGTTTTTGTTGTTACTCTAATTTCAATTTTATGTTGTTGCAATAATTTGCAATGTTTCGAAATTCAATGACTCGATTTTGTAGTAAATTTAAATAAATAAAAATAAAAATTTGAATTTGAACTGACCTGTTATAAATAAATAATAATGCAAAAATAAGATTAAATATTTGACACTCGTTTTTAAGAACATTAACAATATTTTTGGACGAAAATCATGATTAAAGACAAAATATTCTCATCAATTTAATATTAAAAATAAGAATACGATAAAATAATTAAGAATATAAGTGTGATAATAAATAAATATTAATGACATTTAAGGTAATTTATAATGCGGTGTATTTATTAAAAAAATGAGGTGTGAATATAACCATACTTTTATTATATTGTATTTTTATCATTTAAGCATTGTTTAAGAATATACCAATTTATCCTATATTTGACCCCTTCTCATTGTCTAAATTCACTTATAATTTGCTTATTGATCCGGTTTTTATATACAAATTCATTCGTCAATTGACATGGTCTTAAGTTACGCATTGGAAAAATATTCATTCAGAGTCAACATAAGTAGTAGTCTTGGAGTTCTGTCTTCAATCACCATCCAAGAAGTAGTTCAAAATATTTAAG
>CADEPD010009487.1:0-19232 GCA_902829195.1 Fraxinus dipetala
AACTTAAAAGTGTTCTATCATACAATCCTCAAGTTATTTGGGAATAAGATTTAGCCTATTTTTGGCCACCATTTTTTCAAAAATTATTTTCAACCACACATTCTCCCATAAAATAATTTTACACGTAAACTGAAAACTTTTTTTTATTTTTTAACCACACATTCTCCAAAAAAAAATCCCTATTGCAAAACACATTTTCTTTCCTTATTGCTCGTATAGTAATACAACTACATCACCTCTAATTTTGAAGGTATCAAAAAGGGAGGGGAAGAAGGGTTGAGGAAGCTGGATAACATGGTGTGGTGCCTAATGCTTGTGCTATAGAAGGTCTAAACATGAGCACAGTTCTGGAAGTGGGCCAGAGCTGAAACTGGATAGAATGATCAACAAAAACAATCCAGATGTGCCTACTGGGCATACTGAGGAGAATTTCTAAAAACTTCACAAAAAATCATAGTCGATTAGTAGAAACAATGGGAACCGTACTTCTGGATAGACCAATCATACTCATTCTAAGGATAATTCTCACCAGGAGAATACAGTCTGTAATGCAACAGAAATCAACGGCCTTAATAAGGAAGACATCGAATCAATATGTAACCTGCTTGCATCACTAGATAAAATTAAAGCCTTTTGTCCTTGGCACAATATGAAAGTGCTTTTTAACTCTCGCCTTCGGTGCTCTAAAGTCTGTTGCTCTAGTGCTCAGGGGATTGGCTTATGTGCAACTAACCATATCACAGATTCCTCTCATCAATTCACTTCCTATAGGCTATAGTCCTTGCCCTGAAAACCAAAAAATAAAAATTGACCACTGGAAACTAGCCATTGTGACTCACCAAAAAGAAATTGTCTTGACACCATCACTCTCACTAGATTGTGTTAATCGTTTCTAAATTATCAGTTAATCTTTTACTCATCCATCAAATCACATGAGACCTCAATTCTGGTGAAGCATTTTCACAGCTCATTGTGTGTTTTAGGGTCTAAGTAAGGGAGGACAAGTGGGTGCATAAGTAAAATGTGGGGCTGTTCTAATAATGCCAGTAGTGATCCCCTTCCTCACTCAGCTTCCGAAAATAAATATTCATTGGATAGAGCCAAATTTGGCTCCATCATGCTCATACCAGACATCATTCAGTTTTTGTGTTAAAAAATTAAAAATTATGTTTCTTGAAAAATACTTATATGTCCTTCCAACGAAAATGAAATTCGATTAAATCTCTTAAATAAGAAACTAAATAAAAACCTAACTTGAAAATATATAGGACATAAATATCCATCATAATTTCTCAAGTTTTTACACCATCCGTCATTTGAAAATATGGTTATTACTAATCATTTTGCTTGTGTAGCCTTCTCCATTATAAAAAGTCCTAAGTTTATTTCTCCAAAGTCTCTCCATATATAGACTGGGCCATGTCGCTTAGTTCTTAAATCAAAACCTCAGTTACCAAAATTTGCTTTTTTCTGTAATGAACCTAAATGAGACATAGTCGCAATTTTTTCCCTGTAAGGATCTTATATTGGGCTGAGTCAGTAATGTTATGCATAATATAGTTGTCACTTGATCTCATGCTTGGACCCATAGATCAGTATATGGATCCAGTTAACATAATCCAGCGAGGAATAATCTCGTGATGATGTGGGGGGAAAAAAGTGTACATAGATAAGAACAATAAAAAGTCAAGTTATTTATGTGAATAAATTTTGATAATTTCGCAACGGAAGATTGATATTCATCCATCATGATTGTCAAAGGAAGAACGAGTTCAAACCTTGGGCTTTCCAAACCAATTGGCAGGTTTGAACGTTGAGAGACGCCTCAGTAAATCACCTCTTTCCCATGGTCTGCAAGAAGGTTGAGATGATCCAAGAGCAGAGTCACCAGCACTAGTGCTCAATGAAGTCCACATGGGCTGCGACCCAACGCGAGAAAGAGAACCCCCTTTCGAGTTCTGCACTTGACCGAACCAGTCCGAGCTGCCAGCATTTGTAGGAACGGCAGGAGATGATGCCCCTACAGAACTGCTCAAAAGAGGAGGAAAGAACTATGCGAATCATATAGAGAAATGATAGTGGATATTTCTTGGTAGCTTGTAACAGACCATCATCTTTTAAAAAGAGACCACTTGTTAAGCTTACAGCTCCACTTTTCATATTCTATTTCATTGCCGATTTTCTCAACAATGATGAGGACAATGCCAAAAACAATTAAAACGTAAAATTTCTTTTCCATAGTGAAATATCATATTTTTCCCTGGTACTCTTGGAACTTTATTTCACGTAATGGAGCACAACTCTCCAGCAACTACAAAGCTACTTCTTCAAATGTCATGCATAATTGCAATGTAAGCGTGCATAATATTAAAACTTTTAGCTCTTCAATTCACGTCCCTACTGTCAGATGAAAACCCTAAACATAAAATTCAAAAAAAATATAAAGCAAAAGATAGGCCTTTTAGATCAGATTCCAGCTCCCAAACTTCATTCAACACTACCATATTTCACAATCAAAAGGTATTCAAAATAATCACATACTCCCAGAACAATTTCTCCCCAAAAAGAACATTTTTAACATACAAACGAAAAAATAATACCTAAACGGTACAATTAGGCATTCAGAAAACATTCAAATCCCAATAACAATTCACACAGCAAGCCAATTAGGTAATTGATTTACCTGGCAGCAGGAGTGAGGCTAGGAGGCGGAGAAGAAGATCTGGGGGGCAATAGCGGGTCCCCTGAAGAGCTTATAACCTCGTCCTTCATAATCGATCCCTCCACCCACTCTCTCTCTCTCTATCTCTCTCTCTCTGAGCGATTGAAGTGTCAACCCTTTGAGTCAGAGCTCTCTATCTGTGAGTTTCTTTCAGTGGTGACTAACGGAGAGTATTTCTTTTTAATTTGTGGCGCGTGTAAATTCATAACGTACAACACGCGTGATTATAGTTGGTAAGTGGCCAAAAGCGTTAGCTTTTTATCTAATTCTGTGCCGGACCAGTTATGGATTGTAGTCGCTCTTTCAGTGTAGCGATTTTGATGAAATTATCACCCCGTTTGTTTCCCATTATTTGAACACGAGAAGTAATTTTTTGATCCTATTTTTTCCAACACATGGGTCCTACTGTGAGATGGTGCAGTCAAAAGTTGCGACTGCTGCTACATGTGACGGTTGGAATTTTCTTTAACGCATGACAAAAAATCAATCCCAAATAGATGTGTTTAAAAAATCTTCGAATTTCAAGTTGAATAATTTGGTTAACATCGTTATATTCATTGTAAAATTTTGCAAGTTCGAATAAGATTTTAATTACATTTTACCTTATTTAAAAACAAATTATAAATATTTCTATTAAAATTAACCTCGAATTTAATCATCTGCTATAGTTCATTCATGCATGATCTAGATTGTATAAAAATTATATGTGACAATCAAAAATAAATCGTCATTTTCCTTTTGGGTGCATCCCACTCAATAAATTAAAATGCGTGTCAAATTAAAACTTTAGACATTCCATCCCTATCAACTACTGTTGTGATGATATTACTCAATTAATCATTATACCTAACAATCTCTAACTCAATCCAAATCCAAGTTTCTTTAATCCGTGCTCACCTAGTTACTATTTTTTAGCGCGTGTTTGATGGGGATTAAAATCAGTGTTTTTGAAGATTTTAATAGTAGTTGATGACTTATGTGATTGAAAAGTTATGAAATCCATAAAATGTGTAATTAAAATTAATCGGCGACTTTGATTTGAATTAAAATTTGAATTGTAATTTTTACCAATCAAGAGCTAATTAATCTACTAGAATGGAATTAAATTTTATTTTTTAATTTTGCAAGAATCGAAATAGTTCATTTTAAGTTTCACTGGTCTCTTGAGTTCTAAGTATAGAGTCTAGAGGTTAGATTTGTTATTCTTTCAATATAATATTAACAATTCACTAAAAAAATTGAAATGTCAAAATTTTAATAAACTTAGCTACAATTTTAAATACAATTTTTAAAATTTTGACACTTCAAAATTGTAACGATTGGATGCAAGTTTATTATGGGATAACAAAATTTGGATTTAAGAAACGTACTCTTTAAGACTAATATTTCTCATTCTTTTACTTGTATCTTTTTTTTCACTTGTATTGCTCTCCTTATCCATTCGGGGATGAAGGATTTTCTCCTCATCTATTATGCGATTCAGTATACTTCATTGTTATACGAGGCGAAAGAATTTTCGCAAGCACTAATTTATATCGGCGTAATAGGCTTAAAATAGACTTTATTTTCGTGACCTACAATTTCAAATATTCAAAAACACTTGAAAATCAATATTAAAGTTCATTAAACCCTTATTTTGGGACGATAATTCATAATGCAAAACCAAACAAGGGCTAAGTCGTGACAACATACATTTAGATATTTTTTACTCGCATTGTTTCATTATTTGATAGTAAAAAATGTCTTGGCCACAATATATCAAGAATGTAACGCGAAGTAAGCATGTGAAATAGAATTAGAGGATAACGAAAATTCAAAGAAAATTTTGGGTAAAAAAACCTTAGCCAGTGCCTTATCATGCAACGTCGACAGTTGACAGGCGTAGAGAGAGCCACACCACACAAGGATAACCCAACCCAAAAAAGGGCCTTCCCAAATTCTGCATCCACCCTCTACAGCCACAAGGTTTTCTTCACCTCTTTACTACAGGGAAATTTCAATATACTTACAAAAAAATACACTTCACTCTCTAATTTCTACAGGTACATACAATTCTTTCATCTTGTAATATGTATGTATCTTCTTGATGATGTTTTTCCGAACTGGGTATTCTCAGTTGTCGAAGAATATTACGTATTTTATGAATTCTTGGAAATATCTTACTGAGAACTCAAAGTGAAGAGGGTTTTATAAGATAGATTTTTCTGATTTTGATAGTGAAAATCTGTTCTTTTTTTGGGGAATTCGTGTTAACGGTGAATGATACATAAGTGTTAAGTATGGCATTTTTAGCTTCCCCTGTAAATTTGGGAAGCGTGAGTATGATTTCTTCTGGTCATTTTGAAGGGTCTGTTTGTTTAGTTAGACGGGCCGCTTTTCGTGGAAATGGGAGTAATTTTAGGAAGTTTTTGGGTGGCAAGAGATGGAGGTATGTGGGTATGTGTAAATATTCTGTAACAACTAATTACGTCACGGAACAAGGGACTTCGACATCTCTTGATTCTACATGTAGAGGTAGTAAAGATAATGACACTGATACATTTCTCAAGGCGGCACCCAAGCCGATTTTGAAACCAGTGTCGAAGGTTGAACCCGTTCTTAATATGCCTTGGGATGGAATGCAACTTAAAGAGGATTCAGATAATGAAAAGGCAAGCGACAGTGAGGAGGAGAGGAGTAAGGTAATTGAGTCACTGGGAGAGGTGTTGGAGATGGCAGAGAAGCTAGAGAAAAGTAAGCCGAACGTTTCTGTAAATAAACCATCAGCGAATCACAATGCAGGCCTAAAGAATGGTAAACCAGTTAATTCAGTGGCCGATTCAAATAGCAAGTCTAAGACTTCAAAAAGTGTCTGGCGGAAGGGGAATCCTGTGGCCACTGCACCGAAAGTTGTTAAGGAACCCCTGAAACAGGATCTGAGAATAGATGGTAGAGGGAAGGATGCATCTCAAGCTCTTACACCACCAAGACCTCCTCAGCCACCACTGAAAATTCAACCACATTTACAAGCAAAACCCTCTGTAGCTCCACTGGTTTCTATTAAAAAACCTGTCATCTTGAAGGATGTAAATGCAGCTGCAAAGTCCTCTGTTGCTGATGAATCCAATTCAACTGCAGCAACAAAAGAGCGCAAGCCAATTTTGATTGACAAGTTTGCCTCTAAGAAACCTGTGGTTGACCCTCTGATTGCTCAAGCTGTTTTAGCCCCTCCGAAACCTGGGAAGGGCCCTCCACCTGGAAAGTTCAAGGATGAGTTTAGAAAAAAAGGTGGTCCATCCGGAGGACTGCGTAGACGAATAGTTGATGAAATCCCTGACGAAGATGCATCTGAACTTAATGTTTCTATTCCGGGGGCAGCTACTGCAAGGAAGGGGAGAAAATGGTCCAAGGCAAGCCGAAAGGCTGCTAGACTTCAGGCAGCTAAAGATGCTGCACCCGTGAAAGTAGAAATTATGGAGGTTGATGAAGATGGCATGTTAACTGAGGAGTTGGCCTACAACTTGGCCATCAGTGAAGGTGAAATTCTTGGGCATTTATACTCTAAGGGAATTAAGCCTGATGGTGTGCAAAAGCTTAGCAAAGACATGGTGAAAATGGTATGCAGAGAGTATGAGGTGGAAATCATTGATGCTGCCCCTGTCAGAGTGGAAGAAATGGCAAAAAAGAAAGAAATGTTTGATGAAAACGATATGGATAAATTAGAATATAGGCCTCCTGTTCTAACTATAATGGGTCACGTTGATCATGGAAAGGTCAGGTTACTCAATTTCTTCAAAGTTTTAATAGATGCTTTATCATTGCAAGCTCCAGTTAATTGGTTTTTCTCCATATGCAGACAACACTTTTGGATTACATACGAAAGAGCAAGGTATGCTGGTACCATGACATCACTTCTCGTTTTTATTTTTCCATATTTAATATGTGATGACCTACAACATACTGGCAACATGCGTTATAATTGTTAATATGTTTAGGTGGCAGCATCTGAAGCTGGCGGGATTACACAAGGAATTGGGGCGTATAAGGTTCAAGTACCAATTGATGGCAAGCCACAAACATGTGTTTTCCTTGACACTCCTGGACATGAGGTTATCTTATTATTTTGCTTGTGTTTATATCTTAAGGTTTATTCTTGTATTTCAACTCATTTGTTCTCTCCATTACACATGCATTTTAACAGTGTCATGAGATCAACTCAAGGAATAACTTGGTAGCTCCTTTTAGTATTATATACTAATCCTTCTATCCATTTTCCATAGGCTTTTGGAGCAATGAGAGCACGCGGTGCAAGAGTAACAGACATTGCTGTCATTGTTGTAGCAGCTGATGATGGCATCCAACCACAAACAAATGAGGCCATTGCTCATGCCAAATCAGCTGGAGTGCCCATTATTGTTGCCATTAATAAGGTATCTTTGGTATGCTGTTGGTTATTGCTTGTTTAACGTGTTTCCTATTGGCTTTCGGAATTGTAGTGTTTCTTTATTTTATTCAATGATTTTAGATCGATAAGGATGGAGCTAATCCTGATCGAGTCATGCAAGATCTTTCCTCAATTGGTTTGATGCCAGAAGAATGGGGTGGTGACGTCCCCATGGTTAAGGTGACAAAACAGCAACCTTGAAGTTTTATTTGCATTCTAATATTGTGTCCTGTTGATTTAAAATTATTGCTTAATATTCTATAACAGATAAGTGCTCTTAAAGGGGAGAATGTAGATGATTTGCTGGAAACCATTATGCTTGTGGCTGAGGTAGCTTTACACTTCTTTCAATGAAAAATTGATTTTGATTCCTAATCTCTCAGCAGTTCTGGTTATTTAGAGACTGCCATCCATTTTACTGCTTTGGGTATTTAATGTTCTATTGTTAGCATTCATATGCATGTGTTGGATTTTCCTTGTACTTGAGTAGCACAATTTCACGATCGTACTCTCCTGGGTACATCCCCTAAATATTAAGGGTGTGTTTGTCTCCCATTATTTGGGAGAAAAATAGAGTAATGAATAGTATTTTTTGGAGAATGTGTGGTTGAAAAGTAAAGTAACTTTATTGGTTTGTGTGTAAAATATTTTATTGGGTGAATGTGTGGTAGAGAATCTTACTGTAGCAAACAATTTTTTTGAATAATGGTAGACAAACAAGGGCTAAGAATCAAAACGTTCAAAGGTTCTAGCAGATGTTAGATTTTTTATATTTTTTGCTAAACTTACCTGTATGTCTTCTTCTTGTGTATAATTCTAAATTTGGGTTTTGTGATTTTCCTTCCAAGTTACAAGACCTGAAGGCTAATCCACATAGGAATGCTAAGGGAACAGTGATTGAAGCTGGTCTTGATAAATCTAAGGGACCTGTGGTTACATTTATTGTGCAGAATGGCACATTGAAAAGAGGAGATGTGGTAGTTTGCGGTGAAGCATTTGGAAAGGTTGGTGGAGAAGACTTGAATGTGTTGAATCTATGATATAAAAGTTCACTGTTACGTTTACTAAAATGTGGTTGATACTGGGTGCAAGATTAGGTACTTGCATTGATTAAATTTGTTATCCTATATTCAAGGACTTCCTTATTTTACCAACGATCAGGTGAGGGCTCTGTTTGATGATAAAGGGAAGCGTGTTGATGAAGCAGGACCCTCTATGCCTGTACAGGTATGTTGCTAGTTACCTTTTTTATATTCTAATTCTTGTTTATTAATGCATATTTACATGGTGTCATAATATTGTATCTAATTTCACTCAAGATATGCTATACTCTTCTCAATATGTGCGGTTTTATTATTTCAATTTCAAATTTGATTTTCCTCCTGATCTCCAAAATGACTGTTGCAATTGGAAAGATGCCTTGTTTGAGGCCATTAACTTCTCCAGCATTCTATTAAGTACCGGGTTTTCCAGCTGGTTGGTTCACTGTGGCTATTCCAGTTGGGGAAGCTGTTATTTTGGGTCTTCTGTGACTGCATGTACTATTAACTCAGTTATCAATAAATATATTGGATTTTTTTCTTGTTTCATTGTCTGGATTTTTAAGATTCACCGTTGCAGTACAACTTAAGCGGCAACTAAATGCTACTCTGCTTTATCTTTAAGAATCTTTATGTTCCAAGTATGTGGTATCTTAAATTTCGGTCATTTACTACTTATTATTCCCTATCATAACTTGAAGATGATGGCCTTCTCTTGCTAAAATTTCTTAGTCTCTTGCTTATTTTATTAACTCGATATTCAGTTTCTTTGACTCTTAAGTAACCCACTATCACATATCCAATCTTCTCATCAGATATAAGTTGAAAATAACTACCCGTGTTCGGTTCAGAGGAAAAAGAAGGAAAGAGAAGAGTAAAGAAATTCATAAATTACTTTTCTGATTTTTTTCTTTATTTGGTCATGAAGAAAGTTGGGAGAAAGTAAAAGAGAAATAAACCCGTGGCCCAAAAGGAATTCTGGAAGGAAATAGCCTTCCCATATTTGGACAAGTGTTCTTATATTTTTTTCAAGTAAGATGTTCATGGGGAAAATGGAAAGTAATTATTTCCATTTCATTTTGCTTTGTCCTCTCATGTGAATCCGAAAAAAAGGAATATTTATGCCCTTTATTTTCTTCCGCTTTCCTAGTAAAAAACATGGATAGAAGTCTTCAAAAGGGCCACGCTTCTTACTGCCCAAATTTATATCACCTTTTTGCAACCAAAACAAACCATAACCGTCTAGAATTCATTCTGTCATAAGTTGAATTTAAATATTTATGCTACACACTCAGGTCATTGGATTGAACAATGTTCCCTTAGCTGGTGATGAATTTGATGTTGTTGGCTCCCTTGATGTTGCTCGTGAAAAAGCGGAGTCACGGGCAGAGTATCTGAGAAATGAGCGTATAACAGCAAAAGCTGGGGATGGAAAGGTGACACTTTCCTCTTTGGCTTCTGCTGTTTCAGCAGGAAAGCTTACTGGATTGGACTTGCACCAACTCAATATTATTCTGAAGGTTGATCTTCAGGTATGCATATCAATTATGCTCCGTAACCCAATTTTTTGTTATATATGCTGCAAAATTAGCTGTACTATGAGGACGTAGTGATGGCTTAGATTTGATTGAGAGCTGGATATACAAACAAAAATTTTGAAAATCTGTCAATTGATAATACTGTGTGATAATAAATTTTTATACAACTATACCGGGAAATATGCATCTTGAATATCCTTGTATCTTATCGTAGATCATACTTGTTACTGCAAAGAGCAGTTGTATATCTTTTGCATTTCTAAATGTCACTTGCTCAAATGTTTGTGGAATTGCAACAAAACCTTGCAGTCTGAAATCAACTCAACTCAACTATACCTTAAGTCCTTAACCCATATTTATAATGGTTGGCTACATGGATCCTCTTCTTCCACTCTGCTCTATGAAGGTCATATGAACAGTTTTGCACCATAAATACTCAAATATTTTGTAATTACCTTATTTGCTGTCATTTTAGGTAAGACCTTTTCTCAAGGTTTACCATAAGCTCAATTATATTCTATCGTTTACCATAAGCTCAATTATATTCTATCTTGCTGGAGGAAATTTTTTTTATCTAATAGATGGATCATGGATGAAAAGATCAGCTCATCCTGCTAAACTAGTAGTGTTTAAAATATAACTGTAATGTATTGAGATGCTACCATTGACTAGTGCTGAAGTTTTCCTACTGGGGGAGGCCCACCTTTCAGGTGTAGTTCATGTTGTTACCAGACGTTACTAAAGAAAAATAAAATAATTGAAGGCATTGTTAATGTTTTCAAAGCATCTCAGTGTAATGTGTGACATTAGTCTATTCAGTCAAGTTAAAATCTTAAAATTTTGATCAGGGATCGGTTGAGGCTGTCAGACAAGCCCTTCAGGTGCTCCCACAAACTAATGTGACTCTGAAGTTCCTGTTACAAGCAACTGGGGATGTGAGCACCAGTGATGTTGATCTTGCTGTCGCAAGTAAAGCTATAATTTTTGGTTTTAATGTCAAAGCACCTGGTTCCATCAAGAGCTATGCAGATAACAAAGGCGTTGAGATCCGGCTATACAGAATTATATATGAACTAATTGATGATGTGCGAAACGCAATGGAGGGACTTCTGGAGTCTGTTGAGGTAACCATATTCTTATATCCTATTTTGGGTTTTGCCTTTTCTAATTACATGAGTATCTTTAGTAGGAAAGATACTTCACGATTGGATGAACATGTGTTTGGCCTGTTTTAGTATTGAAGGAAACTTTAGGTGGTTGGTCTGATTTGAGGCATGCAAGGAACTTAACCAACCAATCAGTCGTCAGGGAGAAAGGATCGTGATACCGGATGCTATGGGAGAATTATAGGAGAAGGGAAAGGGGAGAGAAGAGGAGAAAGGAGGGGGAAAAGGGAGAAGAAGAGGGAGAGGGGAAGGTAGATATTGGGGGAGAATCAATTTATTTCATTTCAAGGTTCTTGAATTACATCGCATAGGACCCCTTTATATAGGGTTTCAAAAGACCCTATTCTAAGTAAGAAGATGCTATAAAAGGTAATAAATCAAACACTAATAACGTTTCCTAAAGTACGCATTAAAATTGAAAACTAAATAAACACAATATCCCTTCTAATTCTCCATCAGATCGTCTTTTGAAATCTCATTGTTGAAGGTGTAGAGAGGGCTGAAAGTTGATAAAAACTTGAGTAATTAATTGGACCCCGGCAGGCAATTTCTGCGCAACTATGCTTTCTGTAGTCCCTGCTATCCATCCTATGCCAGCAACAGGGAATCCTTAGACAACTGGAATGCAAGCTGCGTGATAGTTTGATTCCCCACAAATGAGAAGTCCCCAAGCCTGAATAAGATGCTGAGATGGTTTCACAAAGTTCTCGGTTGTCCAGTTAATACACAAGCATGATGCAATTATAACGTTTTCCATGTTACTGGTAAAATAGCAACACTTCTAATTTTGAATTTTTGTAGGAACAAGTGCCAATTGGTTCAGCAGAAGTAAGGGCCGTATTCAGCAGCGGCAGCGGCCGTGTTGCTGGATGCATGGTAACAGATGGAAAGATCGTGAAAGACTCTGGAATTCGTGTTTTGAGAAAAGGCAAAGAAGTTCATGTTGGTGTCCTTAGTTCTTTGAGACGGGTCAAGGAGCTTGTGAAAGAGGTACATTTAGAAGTCTATTTGTTGCTTCTTTCTTCTTCAACGAGCTTTCTTTACTATTTGAAATGACGTCTTTTTTGAGGTAATTCAATAGGAGAAATCGTTAGTAATTGGTTTAGTTGTTCTTTGAAATATTATCCGCGTTGTCTTAATATTTCTTTGTTGAGAATAATATGTAAGCAACTCTAGAGGAGCTGAAGTGGAAATGTGTGTGTATTTTTATTTATTATTATTATTATTTTTTTTTTTTTGCCCTTTTCCATTTGACAGGTGAATGCTGGACTCGAGTGTGGCATTGGGGTGGACAAATTCGATGACTGGGAGGAGGGAGATAGTATTGAGGCCTTCAACTCCGTTCAAAAGAGACGAACACTTGAAGAGGCATCGGCCTCAATGACAGCTGCATTTGAAGGAGCGGGTATGGAGCTGTAGAAGAAGATATCATATCATAAATTTGAACCCAGTTGGATTTTCCCGAAGAATGGCCAGGAATTTGACAGAGTTAACTCATCGTGGCCTCGTCCTCATCCTAGTTTTATGCTTCCGATTAAAGATGCAGACACTCTCCCTCGACTGTATGCTGTTTGACTGTAAATATTCATATATGTTGGAATTGAGCTCCTTTTTGTAAAGAGCAACAGGTTAAAACGTTCGTCTATTTCACAAAATTCAATGGTGATCAATCTATCCCACATGTAATTCCATTGTGCCTCTGTAGGAACAATTGTATTCAGTTCAAGAAAAGAAGAAATATATTTACAGTAAGATTTTTTCCCCAAAAAAATGAATCTACACGTTTCTTGTGCTGAAAATACTGCAATTTTATTATTGTTTGATTATTCTGGGTTTTAGTTATTTTTATTTTAAAAATCAAGAAAACTAGGATTTTACTGCAAATGAAAGTATTTTGTGTCATGAATCTCACAAGTTATTATCTCTCTCACCAATCGACTCTTGAAATAACTCGATTAAAACTATCAAAACACAAAAATCTCAATAGAAAGCCCTATTTTTCCCTTAACGACTTCAGAATTGAGGTCATGCACGGATAATTAAGGTCAATATTACTCAAGAATTCAAATTTGCATTCAAAAATCAAAATATAATAACTCATTTATCATTATCAATTAATACAATGAAAAAATCAAAAAACAAAAATCTCAATGAAAATCCTTATCTCCACCCACACGATTGCATAATAGACGTTTTACACAGATAATTAAGGTCACTATTACACAAGGTCAAGTACGTGGATAAAATAATATAAAATCTTAGCATTTCAAAAATTACATATAAAATGACACATCAAACTAATTTAACCAAATGCAACATTCAACAAATAAAAACTAATCAAACTAATACATAACATATAATTTACATGAGGCCACGCACGAATAATAAGGGTTTCAAGTCAAATTTTCATTAAAACTCTAAATTAAGGTCACGAATTAAAAGGTACGAAGGATAGATCTATCTGTATTAACATCAAAAATCATTTTTCACACAGTCATTTCTTAAAATATCGAAGTCAAACCCGCTATAAATTTTGTTTCTTGTTCATGCGGGCTGACCTCAAGAGAGAATTTTGCCCGGTTCGGATAATTCAAATTTCAAAAACAGCTTCTTCTTCAACAAAACGAATTTAACGGCTCTATCCTTTTGATACTCTCTCTATAACATTAATGATTCAACAAAAGCGTTGAATTCCCTTTTCACCTTTGATCACTTATTACTACCACTCTTTTTCTTTCATTTCAAATCTTCAAAAAGAAAATTAAAAGAAAAAAAAAACTGTTTCTTTATCAATGGAAGATTTTGAATGGCATGACCCACTTCTTATAACCGACGTTTCTTTCCTACAACGGCAAGATCTAACCCATACTAACTCTCAAACTCACACTAAGTGTAAGAAAATGTATTTTAGATTTATAAGATTTTGTTTATTAGTACTTTTTTTTTTGTTTGCATAGATTTGTAATGGGTTCTTTATTTTCTTGATTTTTCTTTTAATTGGCAGGCATTTTACCCACGTTGTGTAGCTCAGTAGGTTCAATCATGGAGAATTCAGTTGACCCCGGTCCAATGGAGATTGAAGGTATGTAGTTCCAAATTATGAATCCTGAAAATGGATAGTTGTAAGTTCTAATCTTCATGAACATATGGGGTTGCTTATTTTGATGTTTTCTGTTAGAAGTTCAAGAAAGTCCCAATTTTCTTTAATAAGATTTATGATTTGATAGAATAATTTACTTAATTTATAACTTTTCTTGATTATTTCAGGCAGGTCTGTGGGGTTTTCATTGACACCACCTGATTTGGTAATATGTATGGGTTCACCTGATGTTCCTAGTCCAAGATATGAACTTTCACCTGAATTTGTGAAGGGTGGTGATAGAATTGATGTCTCTTTAGAAAATGGAATCAAGGGGTCTGAAATGAAAGAATCCCTTGAGAACCCAGCTGTAAATGAAGAAGATACTTGTACAGACTCTTCATTCGAGCTTGTAACATCACCATTTGTGGAACAGAATTCGATCAAACACTGCACTCATGTTATGAGCATCAATGTTGGATCAACCGATAGTATTGTGTTCCAAGGTGCAGTACAGTTTTCTGAAGATTCTTGTTTCAACAGAGGTGATATTATGAGGACTAATGATCCCATAACTGGGGATGGAGAAGGCCTTAGTCTTTACCATACTGCACGTTTTGGGAATTTTTCATATCATTTTGAGGTTCTAGAATCTGGAACTTACATGGTTGATCTGTACTTCGCCGAGATTGTGTTTAGTGATGGCCCTCCCGGAATGAGAGTTTTTGATGTTTTCTTACAGGACCAAAAGGTGTGGATTCATTGGGTAACAGACAAATTCATAATTTATTCTGGTGCATAAAATGATCAATGTGTTGAACTAGTTGAAAATTTGCAGGTTGTATCATGCTTAGATATTTATGCTCGTGTTGGCTCAAATACACCGTTGGTGATATCTGATCTTAAAACTTGCATTAACGGAGACAAAGGATTGTTTATTAGATTCGAAGGAGTAATTGGAAGCCCAATAGTTTGTGGTATTTCCATTAGGAAATTTGCTTCTGCAGGTAAACTGATAATTAAGTGTTATCTTGAATTCAACTGCTTAAAAGCTTTATGATCTGCTGATGGATGCATATATTTATAATCTCAGAGGCTGGAGGGGTTGAATTACTCCAAGGAATGGGATTGGCGTCCATGCCACAATGCAAGTCACCACAAGTAAATTATACTTTTTGAAACCTATCAAAATACGAGTTAAGGCTCAATATATTTACTTTCATTTTTTACTTTTTCTAAATTACACGTGTCTAGGATATTGGTTATGGTTCCATGGATAGAGAATTTCATAGGCTTCAAATGGAGCATGAATCCCAGAAGAAGGAACTTGTAGAAACAAAAATGGTTTTAGAAGTGGTTAAGAGAGAGAATGAGCTCAAAAGCAGAGAATGTCAAGAAGCTTTGAAGTCTTTGAACGATCTTCGGAATGAGCTTATGCGCAAATCAATGCATGTTGGATCTCTGGGTGAGGAAGATCATTTCTAATAAAATTATAGTCTGTGTGATTAGTTTCTGTGCTGATTTTCGATTCTTCAGCCTTTGCTATTGAGGGCCAAGTGACAGAAAAGAGCAAATGGTTTTCATCTCTGAGGGACTTGACAAGAAAACTCAAGGTGTAGTATATAGTGTTTGTGACTCATTTCGAGTCAAACAAACAGGTTTTTACTTTTTTTTATGAAAATTCTTTTATTACAGCTTCTGAAGATGGATCATATTGCGCTTTTAGAAGATGCTACATCTTTTAAGCAATGCCTGGCAGATATGGATGGTGTTAGCTCAATCATTCAGTCCAAAAGTAATCTTTTGTATATCTTTGAGTTGGTTGTCATTATAAATATTAGTTAACTTGTTTCTAATTTATATTTGTACATTTGTTGACAGTAAATGAGCACACACAATTAAATGATGATATTAAAATTAAATTCCTCGAAGGGGTCAAGGAGAGGAAAGAACTCTATAATAAGGTTCTCGAATTAAAAGGTAAGGAGATTATATTTTTGACCATCTGACATCAAGTCGGGCTTGAAATTCGACAAATGCTCACAGACAATGATGACTTTTTCAGGAAATATTAGAGTATTCTGTAGGTGTCGGCCTCTAAACCCTGAAGAGATTGCTGCAGAAGCTTCGATGGCAATTGATTTTTCATCTGAAAATGATGGGGAACTCACTGTTAAATCAAATGGAATATCCAAGAAAATCTTTAAGTTTGACGCTGTCTTCAGCCCTCAAGCAGACCAGGGTAATTGCAAAGGAATGCGTGTTTGTTTATTTATAATATTCCTTTTCATTCTCTAACTTGTACTTTCCCTTCATTTTTACTTGTACGGTAGCCGATGTTTTTGAGGATACAGCCCCATTTGCAACTTCAGTTTTAGATGGATACAATGTTTGCATATTTGCTTATGGTCAGACAGGAACGGGGAAAACTTTTACAATGGAGGGAACACATGATAACCGTGGGGTTAACTATAGAACCCTTGAGGAGCTATTTCACATTGTTGAGGAGCGAAAGAAAACATTTCGATATGAAATATCTGTGAGTGTCTTGGAGGTTTATAATGAGCAGATACGAGATTTACTAGTTTCAGAGTCACAGTTTGGAGTTACTTCGAAGAGGTAGGCTGATTGATATAATGCCTATGTCCATCCACCTTTATCTATCTATTTTTGGTACTATAAAATGCATTTAGGCTTTTCTTTAAAAAAAGTCGTTCGTTGCTTAAACAATATAGCTGGATAGATTTCTTCTCTTCCATCTCTCTTAATTGTTTGGAGGCACAGATGTAGATTACTATTCAAAAGACAAGTACTTATATTAGACATTAAACTTCAAAGACACAATTTCATTTTTCTTGGTATTATTTATCTTCAAGTTAGAAAGGTTATTATCATTAGGATTTTTTTTTATAGAAAATAGGACTTTTATTACTGAATAATTGAAGCATTGATTTAATAGTCATTTATTTATGTGTTGATGACAATTTTCAAAATTCTTCTCATTTTATGTATTCACTCAACACAATGTGAAACTGCTAGATTTCACCGGGTCGAGAGAAAACAATAGTATTTACCATGTTCATCTGGTGAATATGTAGACGAGTAGATTTTGTTGGTGTTCCTAGTACACTACCCCTGCCTAATGCTTAGAAGAGTTTTCGGGAGTTAAAATTTTAAGTTATACTAATTAAACCGCACTTTAACTGAATTCTTCAATAGTTTGATCTACTACAATTCAACTATTGGCAGGCTTGAGATAAAACAGGTAGTTGAAGGTGGACATCACGTTCCTGGAATTGTTGAAGCTCGTGTGACCAATGTGAATGAAGTATGGGAAGTCCTTCAGACTGGTAGTAATGGAAGGGCAGTTGGATCAACAAATGCCAATGAGCACAGTAGCAGATCGCATTGGTTTGATTTCTTTTGCACCTCATTCCATTTCATTGATAGTTGGCTTTCGACAAAAGGCAGGTTAATGCTGAGCACTTTGTGTTTTTCAAATGCAGCATGCACTGTGTAATGGTGAAGGGAGAGAATCTAATTAATGGAGAATGCACAAGAAGCAAACTATGGCTGGTTGACCTAGCAGGAAGTGAGAGAATAGCTAAGACCGAAGTACAGGGTGAAAGGCTAAAAGAAACCCAGAATATCAATAGATCACTATCTGCACTTGGAGACGTGATATCTGCACTTTCTACTAAGAGCCCACACATTCCTTTCAGGTATAGAAAATATTCATGCGTGTGCGCGCACACACACACATATATATAATGTGTTTACTTTCTAATAACTTTATAAAAATTGTGCACGTGTCAGGTCATTGATATATAATGAATCTGACATACGTGAGAAGAGGGTTGACGATTAAATTCAATTAAATTAATATGCCATTTCTCTCATAGCTTATGTTTTTAGATTTGGTAGTATAAGAACGCATATTAAGATTCTAGCTTCTATATGTATATATCTAAATATTCTTTCACCATTACAATGTAGGAACTCCAAGCTCACTCACTTGCTTCAAGACTCTCTAGGTACATACTTGTATATGTATATAATTTGTTTCATCATGCCTGATTTTTTTCTTTTCCCTTTTTAACTTGGAAGCAAATTCATAGCCTGAAATGGAAACTAAACTTCTCAATTCCTATCTGCAGGAGGAGATTCAAAGACGTTGATGTTTGTGCAGATCAGTCCTAATGAGAATGATGTGACTGAGACTCTTTGCTCGTTAAATTTTGCGAGTAGAGTTAGAGGAATAGAGTTAGGTCCTGCAAAGAAGCAAATGGACAGCACTGAGCTCTTCAAGTACAAACAGATGGTAAGAGTAGCAAGTCTAACACGAAAGAACACTTCTAAACTAGAGTTTGTACCTTTATATGAGGCAAACTTATTTTCTTAAACACTAACTTTATGTTTGAAGGTTGAAAAACTTAAACAAGATTTGAAGAGTAAGGATTTTCAAGTTAAGAAGATGGAGGATATTAACCATGGTCTTGAGGTAAAGATAAAGGAGAAAGACGCCAAAAATAGAAACTTGCAAGACAAGGTACGTGAAAGTTCAGTTTCTTTTTTAGTTTATTGCTGATAAACATTACAATTATGCCACTGAACAATTTTCAGATCAAAGAAATGGAAACACAACTTTTGGTAGAGAGAAAGCTAGCACAGCAGCATGTGGACTCTAGAATAGCCGAACAGCAACATCAAGAAACGAGACAGCAGCAAGAAGAGGATTATCATGAGCCTGTGAGAGCACCATTTGCAACTAAAGTGATTTTTGTTCATAAAGAACAAGTGAGTGTCCCTCGTCCATTTGCTGAGAACAACAAATTTTCAGTGCGCTCCAATCTTACAGACGGACTTGCTAAGCTCAGCGATTCATCAGAGAAAGAAAATAATCCTGAGATGGCTGAACGTTTACCATTGCCAAAGCGTACAGGCAGAGCTTCTCTTTGTACAACAGCTCAGATGATTTCTGCTGCACCAACCCTACGACGCAACTCTTTAATTCCACTACCCAGTTTACCTGGTATAGCCAAGCCTCTTCCATTCCTCCCCTTGACACCAATCCCAGCAGATATGAGAGAAGAGGTCAAGGAAGTTGAAGTTACTTGTTTGCCTAAACAGGCGCCTTGCGAGAGTCCTAAAGATACTAGAATTGGAAGTAAGAAGCTGAGTAGCATATTGAGACGAAGCCTTCACAAGAAAATCCAAATAAAGTCTCCAATGCAGCCACACGTGCGAAGAATTGGAGTAAATGT
>CADEPD010009489.1:0-10413 GCA_902829195.1 Fraxinus dipetala
AGACACGTTAAATAGGGACATAAGGATCAAACAAGGACTTAATCTTATACCTTTACTAGGCAAGAAACCCGTAAGATTGTTTTCTGCCAATGATAGTGCCAAAAGGGAGGACATGAGCCCGATAATTGGAGGTACGCTTCCCGTGAACTTGTTCTTGCTCAAATCTAGGACCTTTAAGTTCTTGAAAGATGTAAGATCTGGCCCAAAAAAAAAAAGAAAATTTATATAGTTATTGGACAAGACTTTACCTTATATTTGGAAAAGAAATTTGATTCAAGGGAGATCTTGTCTAAACCTTGAATAGGTAGAGGACCGGTCAGTTGATTTTCTCTTAAAATTAGGACTTCTAGATTCTTATTCAGGCTGTCCAGTTCTGCAGAAAGATCAGTTACTTGAATGTCATAATAATTTTCTTATATCTGCTAACCTCTTTATCTAGTTTTGAAGTTTTTTGAAATTAATTTGAATAAAGATAGCGTACCGCTACTTGAAATTGGACCTTCCATATCATTTTGTTGTAACGATAAGAATATAAGTGCCTTTAGATTGCTCACTGACTTGAGAATGTGCTTGTCGAAATTGTTTTTGCCTAAATCTAGGTGCTCCAACTTTCTCAACTGGGATAAACTTGCTGTATCTGCAGAAGTTCCACAACATCATCAAATGAATCAAGATATAAGGTTAAAACGCATGTGTTCATGATCTGATCTTCCCTGTGATCAGCTTGCGAACTTTACTTACTCGAGCAGTGCCTTTTTATAAATGAAACAGAGTTATCTTGAAATTGAAATAACTTATGTACCTTTTAATTCATTAAACCAAAACAAACCAGATATTATCCCCCCTCCCCTTTTAAGCAGACGTGGATTTTATTAAAAAATAAAAACCCAATATTATCCGATATTCTTCACAATAATATATGAAATAAACGACTCTTTGTCATCAGGGTGGAAAATCATACCATAATGTTACATAGAGATCATACTCATCAAATGAGTTGAAGGTAACAAGTAGAATAAACTAGTTTACCTGATAATTTTACTTTGTGCAGTTATTTGAATTTCATCTCAGTTGACTCATACAGATCCTAATAAACTCTCATGTTCTGATATCCTGTAAGTACATGTTCTGATATTCCCTTCACTTTATTCTTTGTTTATGATTTTATTCCAATTTGAGACCAAGTGTAGCAAATGTTGAGAAATACCATAATTGGAGAATTAGAGATTGAAGAAGAAACTTGTATTGTAGCGTCGTGTGTTGTGTACGAATTGAATGCTAAAAGTATTCACCTTGCAACGAGAGGATACCCTCAAAACTGTTATGACTTAAATCCAATATTTCCAAGTTCCACAAAGCCGATAGATCTGCAATCAAGAAAGATAAGAAGAGAAACTTTTATCTGTCAAATAAGTTGAGAAAGGGTATGCCAATTATCACGCATGATTCATATATGTTCTAATACAAATTTACATGCCTTGTACAGGAAGAAGCCCTTTAAAATTATTGTGACTGAGGTTCAAAAACTTCAACGGCTTGAGAGTGCTAAGAGACTTGAAGATGCTGTTGTTGAACTCATTAAAAGCAAGGTTTAACTTCTCTAACCTCTTCAATTTTATAAAACCTGCTTAGAATCAATTATTGATTAGTGTATAAATCTTGAATAATCTTCTGCTAAAGTTTTAAGTAAACTAACTGTACATAAGATGGAGTTTATCACGAAACAAAATCTTAAACTCTGATTATAATCAAGTATATAAATTACCTGCACCATTAGCAGAACTCCACAAGTCATTTTCAGACAAATCAAGAATTCTTATTTCTTTAAAAGGGTAAAATAAGGAGACATTAAGAAAATAATCTTGGGGATCAAAAGGTTTTAGAATTCGCAAATTGTTAAGATCGAGCTCGATTACTCTGCTTGTAGTTGGATCACAGGTGACTCTCTCCCAGTTGCAGCAGTTACTCTCTTTTCCATGAATCCATGAAAGAAGCTTGGTGTCTGCGTCACCATTCATCAATCGAAAATATGTCTTAATTTCCAGAAGACCCCTTCTCTCCTCCTCAATACAACCTTGGAATCCATTGATTTCTAATAAAATTGTAAAAGCCAACAATAAGCACTTCATTGGCAGCGACCCCATTAGTTTTCTTGATGATAACTTTCCAAAACTGCATGAATAATATCTGAGCTTGAAGACATTGGTCAAGTCTTCTAGCTTTGTCAACACCCCTACCCCACTCTAGCTAGAGTTGTACGAAGGGTCATGTCGAACTATCAAAGCCAAGGGTTTCACGCGTGTCGGACCAACCCAAGTCAACCGACTCTGGTCTATTTCTTATGGTATTGTCCTTCTATCATTCCTCCATCACCATTCCACTCCTATGGCCATGTTCTCTTTGAAAGAAGGAAAATTAGTTGATAGAGACCATGGTGTCATTATGTATCATTTTGAAGTATGTCATTGATAAATACATTTTATGCGGACTTGGATTTTTATTTATTATTATATTGAGCAAATATATATTTTAAGTTATTTATTTTATGATTGATTTAGGTAAAATCCGGATGGGTTGTGCTATGAGTACATAATTATGTATCCATAGCATTTTCCAATTCGGATTGAACAAGTTTGGATGAAATTGGATTAAAGCGGTACAAAATTGAGGAATTGTGGACCAAAAATAATCAAGGCTTGACGTTGAGGACCAATCATGCAAATAAAAAGGATATGAGATGCATGAGAAATTAATACGAAGGACCAAAGTGCACGAAATTTGAAGAAAATTCTAGCTTTAGATGGTTTCCTAATTACACTCAAATTCCATAATGGAGATTCATTTTTAGAGTTATTATAGACTTCTATATATAGTTTTAATCATTCTTTTTATAAAACACAATTACAGAGAGAAAAACATAGAAAATCAAGATCAAAGAGTAAAAAATTAGGGGTTGCACGATTTTGGGATTGAAGAAGAAGATTTTAGGTGTAAAATCCAATTCATTCTTTCGTCAAGATTTCAAAACTCGTGATAAACTTTACTGTCTTTTATTGTTTTTCTTAAATTAGTATGAGTAGTTAGATCATTAGTTAGGCAAACAATGTAATTTATGTATGACCCTTCAATTTAAATTTCAAGATTTTAGTAATTTAATTAATGTGTGTTAATTTTATCTATGATATTTTAAAACTTTGAATTACTTGACCAATAATTTGATAATTTGTGAATTTATAATGAATCAATAGGTAAATTATAGATTTAGATGACATAATGAAATTCGATAATTAGTATAAAAGTTTAGATATACATTTTCTAATTAGCGCAGTTGTTATATTGATTCATAGAGATTCAATGCGTTTAATTAAGGTGTGTCCGAATATGAAATTGACTTGGTTAAATACAGTCAATTTGAACTTGATAGATGTAAATTGAATACTTTAGAAGAATTCGATCTATCACTAAAATAGGTAAAGAATCTTGATTATTAATTAAAGATGATCCATAAATAAAATTGTAAGTCCTGATATCCACATTCATATTTTAAAGAACGAGAATTCAAACTCATAGATCCCTTATTTTACTTGTTACAATCCGTACACACACGTTAGACCATGTTCCACAGTTGGATGTGCTACAGAGTGATCCTATTGAGAATCAGGACGTGGGGGTTGACTAACCAATGCGGACAACGGGTAGTTGCTGAACTTGGTATGGCAGACCCGTTGCATTATCCAATGAATGATACATATAATGACGTTGATGTTGGGCAGTACTCATGTCAGTTCTTAGCAAAAGTTGAAAGCACTTGCCACACATAATACATGTATCAGTTACGGTGGCGGACCCAGCATTGAAGCTCAACCGGGCGGACATTGATCGGTCAACGTCGGCAATCAGCGAATGTGTTTATGATAGTTTTACATATTTCAATGTAGTGTCATTATATTTCGTTGTTAATGTAGAAGTGAAAAGGGTCAACATTTATAAATCCAATAACAATCCAAATTTTCAATTCCCCCGATTCCAAATTCAATTCCAAACCCTAAACCTTAAATCTAAGTCCAAACCATAAACCTAAATTCAATTCCAATTCCAATTCCAATTCCAAATCCAAATTCGATTTTAGTTTTCCCAAATTCCAAATTTCTAATTTCCCTAAACAACACTGGAAAGAGGAAACTATCATAATTACAAATCACGATTCATGAAAATAAGTTAAATAACTCATAAATAGCTAATAATACCACCAAAAAAAAAAGATGGGCAGAATTAAATGAGAAACTCACGGGTCATAGACTCACGGCGTCGTGGTGGACGGTGATTGTGATCGTGATCGGTGAGGAATAAACGGCAGGTTGGAGCGGAAGCTGCCGAACTCGGCAACAGAGGAACATGAACTCCAAGTCTCCAAATTGCGACCTTGAGGTTGAGGATGAAGAAGGAAATGAATGTTGTTTCCACAAATTTTAATTTTTATATTGTTAAAAATGGGTTGGTCTCATGGGTTGACATTTATATAATTTAGTATTGAACTGAAAAATAAATAGTCCAAGTGCCCAACCCAATTTAAAAAAAAAAAAAAAAAGACTGTGTTGGGCCTTTATATAATTAATTACTAGGTCGAATAACATATGGCCAACCCAATTAAAAAAAAAGGAAAACGGTTGGGCTGACAGCAACGACCCAATCCTATTACCAAAAAAAAAAAAAAAGCGCAATGGAGGAGGAAGAAGATGAACATGTTTCTTCCAAACCAGGCGCCGACGGTCTTCCTCCTTCCCAAAAATCTTCCGCCGGAGCCTAGCATGGGCGGCCACCCCCCTGGTCGGGTGCTGGGTCCACCACTGCTGAGGGTGATGTAGATAACCAAGGATTTTTGGTGTTCGAGACTAATATTAAAAATTGGGCCCTCAAATCTTAGTATGTATTAAAAAAAAAATTAAAATTGGGTTGGGTTGGATTAATTTTAAAATTTTCATGCAAGCTTGCTTCAAGGGTCGTCAAAACGTTGTTTTTTGAGCTCATTTTTATGTTACATTTCTCTACCAAACAACCAATCCAAACGACTTCAACCTATAACCAATATATTCACCTCAGTTGTTTTTCAATTTTACCTACAAAGGACAAGATAATGGTGAATGATTTGTAGGCCACAAAGACACGAGAAAAAAAATGAAAAAAACACGAGATGAAGGTCAAAACACAAAGAAAGCCACCGATTTTTCACTCCAAGCAAGCTGTCGGTTTTGCTCATTCTAACACAAATCACACACAAAACGGTTAGGACAAAGACAACGTATATATAGGTTACGTTAGGCTTTAGTTGGACCAATAAAAGAGGTTAAATGAGCCAAAATTCAAAGCAATTCAAGAAGTAATATATAACAACTTTAATTATTTAAGTTACTTCCAACATCCACGGTGTTTTCGGATTGAGCCTTGAGATTTGGTTGTTGGTAATAATTTAATCCAATGTTTAGATCATCGCCCAAGATTCATTTGGTATCAAAAATCGACAAATCTTCACCTTGATACCCAATCAATCTGCAAGCAATTATAACACAAAGTTAAAGCTTACATAATCAAGGCAATCAATAAAATTGGAATCTTAGACCTTATCTCGCGTTTCGGGTCCACTTAAAACACATACCATACCCGCTCCTTATATTTACCAAGGCTGGGTCACAAACAAATACTCAAGTAGAAACAGATAATCACAGTAATCAATCAAGATCAAATAAACATGCGATGAAAATATCATATAGGAAAAATGACCCCACGAAAGGATCTCACCATACTTATCCAAGCCCATTCCATGTTGCTCACACCTCGAGAACACATATTTCACCTCATTGCCCACCATGCTCACTAGACTGATCACTCAACTCATGTCTAACTAGTAGACCTCTATAGATCCAAGTCCTTAGGATAATTCTCTATCACCATATCACTCCTTCCAATCTAAATGGATAATGAGTCTCCACCTAAAAGAAGTTATAGAAGTGCATCTTTCACACTCCACCTGATCATGTCTCTTCACAAATAAATGATTACAACATTTAATCACCTCTCCACCCGTGATCCAAATGTCGCACTCCATATCCTCGGTACAAACCACCAATATATCCCTAGGCATCTATACTCCACATCACAAATAGATATCCTCACTCCTAATGTATCACAAAACCACTATGACAAATCAACACCATTGGTGACCACTAAGGTTAGAGCTCAAATTTAAATCAAACCACGCACTACAAGGTTATTCCAACACCAATGCTAAAAATATCCAAGGAGAAATTTGGTAAATGTGGCACTCACAAATAGAATAGAAGAAAGAGTTGGCTACTTTAGTACACTCACAAAAGAGGCTTACAAAGAGGAAAGAGATAACCCACATATAACTGTCTCACATAATCTCACAAACTACATAAGCTCACAAAGATGAATGAGAAAATAGTTACCCTTCTTTCTTCTAACTACTTTCTCTCACACCATTCAAGAGTAAAATGAGTACGCCATCAATTTCAACCCACTATACATGCAAACATATTAGACAAAATAATCATATTGCTCTGAAATTCATGCAAATGTACATATCAAACACATTAAAAATGCACATATAATCGTGCAACAGAATTAAGCAATCACAAACATGCAGAAATTATTATACATGGATGCATATGCAGTAAATATGTTTACTCTTAATAAATCTCACTAGGTACATAACTCGACCCTATAGCAACGTCCGCCTCGTCTCTCACATTATCTTTCCTTTTATTATCATTCCTAGGACAACCTATTTCATCATGTCCAAATTTACCACAGTTAAAAAACATCTTACTTTTTGCACTTGCTTTAAACCTACATTTGCCATCAAAAATTTTATGAAAAACCTTTTCGTTTTGCAAAATTAAAAAATCTCATTTTTCATTAAAACAATGCAATTCTAAACGTGTTGTCATTTTTACCAAAAAAATGCACAAAATACAAAATGCAACCAATTCACACAGAATGGTCGAGCAAAACATTTCCTAAGGTCACGTGCAATTCTAATAATGAAAAATATTTGACGACTAATTCACAAAAAATTCAAGACAAATAATTAACAAGAAATTTCTAGATCTAGCAACAGGTAATAGTTACCCTTTCACGATAACTCAAACCTTACGTCACCTTATATGATGACTTCTAATATGAAATGTAAATTGTTATTCTATACAATAACTATAACTTCAATAATAAAAGGGAAAGAACACAATACCGAGCGGACCACATCTGAAGGTCCGTAAATATCGAGATAAGCGAATTTATCACTTTACGACCACCACTATTCGTCCTAAAGTCTCCAACAATCGCATAAATCAATCAACCACGATCGAATCCCGAACACGCAAAGAACACAATCAACAAGACTTCGCTGTATAACCTGAAACATAAAACTAAAAACACCAAAATGTTAAGAAAAATGTTAGGAACAAATCGTCTAGAGACACCGTCATCGGGAAAGCCTTCATGTGTCGCTCACTCTTTGCTCGTGGGCTCGATGCGCCTCTACCACGTGCTGTCGACAACCTCACACGCCGGTCACCCAGGAGTGCCTCCACCTACATGTCACGTCGTCGGTCTCTGTTTCGCCAAATTCCTTCTGGATTGGTAAGAAAATCACAAAAACAGCCTCGAAATTTGGGCAGTTGTTTGACAATTTTTCGAAATGTTTTTCTGCTTCGTTTTAGCTGGTATTCTGGATGATTTTTGGTCAGTTTTTGAGCCAAATCCACCACCTTGAAGTTTTGATACCAATTGTTGCAGAAGCTTGTTCTAAAGATCGTCAAACGGTGTTTTCGAGCCCAGCTTCACGTTATCTTTCTCTACCAAACAACCAATCAAAATGACTCTAACCCACAACCAATATATTCACCTCAGTTGCTCCCTAATCTCACCTACAAAGAACAAGATAAAGACAATGATTTGTAAGCCACAAAGGCACGAGAAAAACAATGGAAGAAACACGAGATGGAGGCCAAAACATAAAGAAAGCCACCGATTTTTCTCTTCAAGCAAGCTGCAAATTTTTCTTCTTCTAACACACAAATCACACACGAAACGGCTAGGGCAAAGACATCGTATATATAGGCAAGGTTAGACTTTAATTTGACTAAAAAATAGGTTAAATTAGCCAAAATTCAAAGTCATCCAAGAGGTAATATATATGGATCATGAACAACATTAATTATTTAAGTTATTTCCAATAACCCACGTTGTTTTCGGGTTGAGTTTTTGGACTTGATTGTAGGTAAAAATTTAATCCGACCTTTACATCATCGCTCGGGATTCATTAGGTATCAAAATCCACAAAATTAAATAATAAAAAAAAATCAGATTTTTGAGTCCCATAGAGTTTGAGCCTAAAGCGATAGCCTCACTTGTCTCATCTTAGGTTGGGCTCTGGATAGCCCCAAGTAATGCAGTAGCCAGAGCTATTATTGCAGCCATAGTCGTAAAAGCGAATAGCGTGTTAAAATTCTATGTTATTGTAAGAAGAATAATCCATCATTTAAGGATTACATCTTTAACGATCAACCTCGTTGAAGAAAATAACTCAAATGGAATAGTAATTTAAAAGTGAAAATTATAGATTTTTGGGCTATTTCTTTTAAGAATTTTGATATTTTAAGGTGAAATTCTAAGATTTAATGGATGCAAGATGACAACTTCCCAAACTTCAAATGATCACCACGGTACGTCAGAAGAGCTGGCAATATAAATAGGGTTAGGGAGATTATTTACACCTATCAAATTGGATAGAATTATAGAGGACAATCAACTTGATATACATTTTACCAATAGTATAAGAAAAATAGTCCTTTACAGTATGTAAACAGAAACATTCATTATTGTGTTTGCTAACGAGGGTTTATGGCAACAGTCAATAAATGTACATTGTAGTTTGTTAACTCAATTGATATTGGGCAATAAAATATTAATTCATATTGCAATAGTATCCTTTTGCAACATTCGTTGTCTGTTAGAATTTTTTTTTTTTTTTAATATTTCATAGATTATTGCCCGTTGTTAAAAAAGTTAATATGTGGCATAATTCGCAATATTCCTTGCGTTTTGTTAAAATATCTACATTTAGCAACATTAGTTTTGTTCGTTTTTAATAATATCATTTTGCAATATTCAGTTTCTGTAGCATAAAAGTTCATATATTTCATACATTTAACTACGAATTTGATTGCTATTAAATGAAATTAAAACATTTATATTTAGCAACAAACATTGTCCATTTTTAATAAACTTAGCTGATATGAACCATTAACAAGGACGCGAACAAATTTGGAACAAAGAATTATAGATTCATTGCTCGAAGAATTACTGGTCAATTCGAAAAGTCGTACCAGCTCATATGGTGCAATCAACTATGTCACGCTAGCAAGGAAATGATAAACACAACAATCTAGAAACCCTTGATTCAAAATTTATTATTGTTTTGTATTAAAAGAGAAGTGACGGACTTTCCATTTCTTTCATTGATACAAGCTAGCTTTAATTTGTTGGTCGCTAGATGTTCTACCAACTTCAATTTATATATTTGCTACTAAATAATGCTGCAAGAAAATATGATCCATCTGAATTTTATGTTGTTTCACTCTTTTTGGTACAATTGCTTAGTCTTGGCACTAGCGAAGTTAAGCTTGGTCAATCAGTAATCGCACCACCACTTTTAGTGCTAGAATGCATTATCAACCCGTATATGGTTTGTTACTAAGGAGAATATATCATAGCATTTTTGTCAACGGACCTTGCTGCTTGATTGAAACTTATGATCTCTTCGAAAACATAATTAGAAGTAATTTTTTGCTTTAATTCAATATGCAATCCTAATTCTCAATAAAAATGTTACAATGTTGTTTCATTTCCTCTATTTGCATTTATTTTGGTCCCTATTATTAAATTCAATTTTGTATTTAGTATTTTTCATCTGGTGCATGCTTGTTTTCGTATAGAACATATTTGTTAGGTTTTTAGTGATGTCGATTATGTGGACAAATGACTAATTTGTAACGTATTGTAAAAGTTAAGGGCCTATGGTGTAATTTGTGTAAATTGGGTTATGAGGTCTAAAGTTCGAGCATAGAAAGAGGAGAAACACAGCGCCACATTTTCGCTAGCCTATCACCTGGACATTGTTCAAGTGACAAAAACAGAACTGTCGTCGCTTGCCTATCGCCCGGCTCTCGCTCGAGCGAAAGGTCGTCGCTCCCTTGTCACTGAGATTTCGCTCGAACGACAGGTCGATCCCGAAAACCCTAATTTACGTTTTTAAACATATTTTTTCAGCCTATTCAATCCAATCACCCTATCATATAAATATCTAAGCCATTGCACGAAAATTGGTGGTTG
>CADEPD010009491.1:0-14697 GCA_902829195.1 Fraxinus dipetala
AATGTAATGTAATGGAAAAAAAATGGGGGCTAAAATGGCTTGTTTCCTAGTTTGACTTAAATTGTACTTTGAAACATACTCCTAGTCTAGATAGGATTTCGACTCTCATATATAGTTTACATTATTCTATAATTAGGCACATACAATTCTAGAGAGAAAATACATAGAACATCAAGGTCAGATAGCAAAAAACTAGGATTTGAGAGATTTTGGGATTGAACAAGATTCTTGGTGCAAGATCTAACTATTTCCTTCATCAAAATTTCAAAACCTAGTGATAAATTATTAGTTGGGGCAAATATGTAATAAATGTATGACCCTTTATTTCAATTTTCAAAATTTTAGTAATTTAATTATTATGTGTATGATTTTTAATATTTTGAATTACTTGATCACTAATTCAACGATTTGTGAATTTGTAATCAATCAATAGGTCAGTTACATATTTAGGGCACATAATAAAATTCGATAATTTTGGATAAAAGTGCAAATATATGTTTTTATAGTTATCCTGGTTGTTACGTGGATTATTAGAAATTGAATACGTTTAGTTAAAGCATATTTGGATTCACATAGAGATAAGGTGAATTGACTTAGTTGAATATGATCAGTTTGAATCCCAAAGAGGTAAATTGATTAATTATTAAGAATTTGATCGAATATTACAATAGGTAATGAATCTTGGTTTGCCAATTAAAGGTGAACATTAGAAGAAATTGAAAGTCCTAACACCCACATTCATACAATAAAACCCTAAATTGATTATATTTGTAAATTAAGATAAAATTAGTATATTTAGATAATTAATTACAAATTATTCTTTATTTTTCATCAATTAGGAGTTAGAAATAGTAAATTTGGTATTAAATAATAGTGTATGTGGGAATGATAATCCAAACTTTTTTTTTTGGGAATGATAATCTTAATTCATAAGTTCATTACATTACTTGTTACAATATCGTACACTTGTGATACAAAATATTCACAACAGAGGTTTTCATGGATGACTTTTCAGTATTTAGATTTTCATTTGATACTTGTCTCAAGAATCTCATCGTTGTTTTATGAAGGTGTGAAGACACCAATCCTAAACTTGAGAAGGACGCTCCCTTCCATAGTTTATCAGCTATAAGTAGGAAGTTAAACAATTATATAGTATTTGACTTTGATGGTTCGTACATGATTGGTCATTCTCATGGTCGTGGTCATGGACATGAGTATCCTACCGGTGAACATTATTATCACTTTGATATCTTAATTAAATGCATAATTTAATGTGACATCACTTAAACCCATTTCTTTAAATGCGGCTTTGAATCCAAAAAATTCTTTTGAGCCATTTAACATAGATAATATTTACAAGATTGTGGAGAAGGTTTATCCTCAAGATTTTGCACAACGATATATTTATTGTTTGAAAGTTGAGTTATAACATTATGAGAGTGATGTGATTTTTGTACCTTAATTTCAAATACCTACACTTTCTGATTTATATCAAGAATTGGTTGCAATTGGAAAGTCGGATACTTAAGTTAATTTTACTAAATTGATTTGTTCGGCACTATCTGTTTCAACGATGATCGTGGAACGATCGTTTTCATCAATGGAACATGTAAAGACAGAAATTCCTAATAAAATGGATACGATTTTCTTCTTGATTGTATGATATTTTATATTGAATGAGAATTTACTATGAATTTTGGCTTAGATTTTATTATATATGAATTTTATGTTTAAAATATGGTTGAGTACAACTATAATCGGTAATGTTATTGTTGACATATGATTGACCTCATATTTTGATTATAACAAACAAATTGTTTTTTATATCTAACATTTGAATTCGAGTTTTAATAGCTATTGTTGCAAAGTCGATCTGTTGGAGACAAAAAGATTGCTACCAAAAGACTCGCAATTAATGATTAATGAAAATCGAGATGGAAGCCGAACATTCACGTCAAATCGATCAAAGACAAGAACAAAACGAGAATTAATGTCTAACCGATTGAAGATATTAGATTTAGATATTTTGGATTCATAAGTAAAGGTAAAATGTTTTAATCGTTAGCAATGAATCATTCATTATAAGCTCAAAAGATAAATTTTTATGCATAAGAAAAATTACTTCATAAAAACGCTTGCATAAAAATTATTTTTCAAAATGTAAGAATTTTTACTTAATATTTAAACATTTTATAAGTATCACTTACTTGAAAAATTAAGTAAAAACGCGTTTCAAAAGCCTACATTTTCAAAACAATCAAGAAAGAAAAATTCGGGAAATACTGTCCAAGCAGACGTCCAGTCAAATTTTTAATTGTTCTAAATTCTGACGCATAACGGCTAGTTGGGTTGTCCGATTCAGTATGTGGACGTTAGGATGGGTCGTCCGATTGATTAGAAAATTTGGCGTTTTGACTACCATATATAACATTTCACTTTACATTCAACACAACACTTTTTAAGAGCATTTAAGTGAGATATTCTTGAGCAAAACTATATTGATCTTACATCTTATTTATCTTTATCAAATTATTTACTTTGAAAAACTTTTTATTAAATTAATTTTTGAAAATTATTCTACTTATCAAAGTTTTTCTCACCTATAACTTGAGTTTCATTCATTATTATTTATTAAAGTGTTAGCATATTTCTCTCTTGGTATTTAATTTATTAAGAGAGAAGTTTAAAATTGTAAAATTAAATTCCTTTAAATTTGTGGGTCGTGTTGAGGTCCCGTAAAACTCAATATTGTATAATGATCGGTACTCCTTATTTAGTCACTAAAAGCATTGTAAATGATTGAATTGCACTACGAGTCAATCAATATAGTGAAAATACCTTATTCGTACCGGAGAGCTTGTTAACGGATGACGTAAATCATTGTTTTGGATTAAACCTCCACAATTATATTGTTTGCTTCCTCTTTCCCCTTTTACTTATCGCTTTTATATTTGCGCTTATTATATGAATTTATCTATTTAGTCTTTACTTACTCAAATTTAAATTAATTTTTCGAAAAGTTTTAATAATAGATTCATCCCTATCTTGATTAGTCATTCTCGGGCTATCAGTTATATTGCTGAATTTTTTTTTTTTTTGTTTTGTTATACATGCTTTTTATTTATATTAATTTTTAAATTTTTTTGCCTCTAGTAACGTTAATTCTTGGCTTCATCCCTATCTACATATGTCCATCTTGTTCCAATATCATTTAATTAGAACTTCCAGATATATTAGGATTGTTAATTTCAAATACAAAGCAATTTAGAAGTTAAATTATGACATGTTCAAAAGTAGGCTCAACTTTGTCATGTAAGAAAATTGAACGCGTACTTCCAGCCATGTTATTCAATATTAATGAGAATATGCAGTAGAAATTAAGCCTGACACTACCGACAAGCCTTCTACCAATACCCACTTTATAACCTTTTTATTTGATGGAAATAAATATACATGACTTTCAATTTAAGAGAGAAAACACTGCCGAGAATTTTGTACCGGTTAGGCTAAGAATCCTTTGACATCTTTATATAGGAAACCACACAATAACTTCCATCCATCATAGAAGTTTGTGATTTTCTCCACAATAACTCCCCTTCAATAAATGGGAAGTAATTATGACAAGTATTTACTCACCATTAAATTAACTTATCTTTGAATTAATGTGACCTTATTTTTAAGATTGAATATGTGACCATACATGATTGCATTCTCCCACTTAGTCCATATATTCAACAACTTTAAGTGAGTACTTTATATGGACATATCCTGAAACTGTTAGTAATTTACTCAAATAAAAATATATAATACTTGAATTATGGCTATCATGTTTTAACAATTAAACGTATTCTTCCATGTATTACAAGTACGTTTACTTTTAAAGGAGTACTTTAATTTATGAATGAACTTCCTATAAGTCATTCAAGGTCCAAACTTTAATAATCATAATGGATATCCATTACAAACTTTAAGTGCACTAACAAAATTGTTTCAAATATAGAAACAACAATCTTTAAAATAAGAATTAGAGTATCATGATTGATCACGCAATTCCCATGTTCTTGACATGAGCTTTATAAACTCTAGCCGGCAATCTCTTAGTCGTGAGATCTGCTTTGATATGCTCAATATTCACTTCATTTTTCTTTATATAATCTCTAACAACCAGTTACTTTATGTTGATATATTTGCTTCGGCTTTAGATATTTCGTGAAAAGAAAATTGCAGCCAAATTATCACAATTAATCTTCAAAGGCTTCTCTATAGTATTATAATTCTTAAGCGTTTGACAAAATTTCTTAACTATAATGCATGTATTGTAACTTCATAACAATCAATAAAATCTACCTCCATGGTAGACGATGCAATTATAGTCTACTTACTGCTTCTCCAAGATACAACTAATCCAGCTAGAAGAAAAATGTACCCTGAAGTTGACTTCCTTGTGTCTACAAATCTAGAAAAATTTGAATCAGATATCCAACAACTTTAAGAATATTAGAATGCTTTTATATGAGTCTAGTCTTTAGTTCATTGAAAATACATCATCACTTTCTCGCAGCTCTCCAATGTTCTATATCCGGATTACTTTGATATCTGCCTAGTACACCAACTGCAAATACAATATTGGGTCTAATACAAACTTATGCATACATCAAGCTACTAGCAATGGAAGCATAGGGTATAGAAGCTATGTGATCGCTTCCAATTCATTAACTGGACACTGTTTCTGACTGAATTTATCACTTTTAACAATGGGTGCTACACTCAATGCACAATCTTTCATTCAGAATTTTTTCAATGTAGGGCTTTTGAAACAATCCTCACAACCTTTTAAATCTGTCTCTGTGAATCTCTATGCCAATGACATAAGAGGCTTCATCCTATCCTTCATTTCAAGATTTCGGTTAAGAAATTTTTTAGTGTCATATAACAAACCCAAATCACTACTTGCAAGTAAAATATCATCTACATATAGGACTAAAAAAATATATTCGCTCCCATTGACTTTAAGATATGTACACTGATCAATGATATTTTCTATAAATTCATATGAAGTAACAACATTGTAAAACTTTAAATACCATTGACAATAAGCATGTTTTAGCCCATATATAGATTTTCTTAATTTGCAAACCAAGTGATTACCTTTATTATTAGTAAATCCTTCAAGTTGTTTCATGTACACTTCTTCTTCAAGATTTCAATTCAAGAATGCCATTTTCACATTCATCTGATGTACCTCTAGATCAAAATGGGCTACTAAAACTCTTATAATTCTAAATGGATCTTTTTTAGAAATCAAAGAAAACATTTCATGATAATTGATACCTTCTTTTTTGAGTGAAACCCTTGGCTACAAATCTAGCTTTATATCATTCTATATTGCCAGATATATTTCTTTTGTTCTTATAGACCCATTTAGAATCAATGGTTGTATGTTTATCCGACAATTCAACGAGATTCCAAACTTTATTTTTAGCCATAGATTCAATCTCTTCCTTCATGCAATCATACTAAAAACTTGAGTTTTCTTCTTCAATGGCTTGTGAAAATGAGCTACGATCATTATCAAGTCCAGTGCATGTATCAGATTCTTGAAGATATAGAACATAATCACTGAAAATTGTTGGTTTCTTTATTCTTGAGGATCTATTAATACCTACAATGCTATTTTTATTTTATATTTTGTGTAGCAATAGGTTCTGCATTGAGTAGCGATTATCGTTTTGCGCTTTCCTCGTCCAATAACGATTATTCTTGAGTTGATTCATTTCCAATTGCACTTGAGTTCTTTCTTTAAAAATGAATCAATATACCTTGATTGGAAGATGACCCAAGTGATTCGTTAATTTCCTAAAAATCAATATTTCTAGGAAATTCACTCCCACTCATTTCATTATCCTCTAGAAATATTGCATTTATAGTTTTGACTATTCGTGGAGTGTACGAAGGACAATGTAATTTATAATCTTTGGAGTCCACAGGATAGCCTATGAAATATCCACTATCCATCGTCGAGTCCAATTTCTTTATGTGAGGATTATAAACCCTCACTTCAACTGAACAACCTTAGATGTGTATATGTCTCAAACTAGGCTTTTATCCATTCCATATTTCAAATGGTGTTTTAGGAATTGCCTAGATGGAACCCTATTTTACATATACACTACAATTTTTAAAGCTTCACTCCATAAATGTAACGAGAGACTTGAGTTGCGTATCATGCACCTAACCATGTCCATTAATTTTATGTTTTTTTCTTCCAGTTACACTGTTTTATTGCGGTGTGCTTGTCATTGTATATTCGCTACAATGTGTTGTTTCGCTAAAAATATAGCAAATGGACTGGCTTTTGTCCATTTTCTGTTTATCCTTTATAATATTCTCCATTCTTGTCCGACCTTATAATTTTGATTTTTCTTCGCTTTTTTTTCTCAACTTCTGCTTTATAAATCTAGAAGGTATCTAGTGCCTCATCCTTATGATTTAGAAGATAGAGATACATATATCTTGAGTGGTCATATATGAATAAGATAAAATATCTCTGACCATTTAGACAAGAAGTGAAACAAGGTCCACAAATGTCTGAAATCCTTTTGGCACATTTAGTGGTCTTGTTTGTCTGCTTTCTCTTTATGCAGTCAATACAGGTTTTAAAATCAGTAAAGTCAATAGATGGTAAAACTCTATCATTTACTAATCTTTTGAGTCTATGGAGATATGTCAAAATCTCATATGACAAACTCAAATGAATTTTTTTTACCATACAATGCTTTTTGCCAATACTACTACTATGTACGTCAAAAAAATTGCATTCATAAGTAGGATTCAAATCAAATTTATATAAATTACCAACCAAAATACCCTGTCCAACAAAAACTGAATTTTCAAATAAACTAAAAATTCCATTTTTAAATAAAAAATTTGAAGTCTAACGGTGCTAGTTTTGAAATAGAAACTAAATTATAAGAATAAGTTAGAACATAAAAAATATTTTTAAGATCCAAGTGAAAACTAGTCTTTAAAATTAATCTAAAAGTTCCCACGTTTTCAACAATTGATTTGAATCAATTTCCAGAATAGATATTTTGCTCATTTGGTTATGGTTTGCTTAGGTCCAAAAAGTCATGCATAGTATTGGCAATGTGAATTATAGTAACAGAATCAATCTACTACGTATTATTAGGAACATTAACAAAATGAGATTAATGACATAAAAATGAGATAAGCGTCCATTATTTTCAAGCCATTTCTTATACTTGAAGTAGTCCCTCTTCATATGCCCTTTTTTCTTGCAAAAGAAACACGTCCTTATTGCCCTTCTGCTTAATTGGCATTTTGTTCATCATTTTAGGATCATATTTAGTCTTGTTCTCATTTAATTTATCATGAGTTGTTAGATGAACAGTTTTCAACTTCTCATGCTTTAGCCTCACTTTCTTTTGAACATACATTGTCTTTTTTTTTTCCTCATGCTTTGGCCTCTCTTCCTTTTGAACGCACATTCACGATCCCTTTTTTCTTAAGTATTTTATGATATTTTAAATGGACTATACTCCATAGGGAGATAGTTCAGAATGAGATGAATAAGGAATGTTTTGAAAATCTCTATCTCAAGGGATTTAAGACGAGCATCAATATCTCTCATTTCCATTAACACACATTTAGAATTGTCAAACTTCATGCCTGAAAGCCTTTTTATTAGGGTGTTGGCTAACATTTTATTTGATACCATAACCACGAACATCTTTGTGGTAAAAGCCATCTAAAACAAAGCCTTGGAGAAAGGCTTGGTTCTTGAGGAAAGAACCTCCGCAAAGAAGGAACATCTTAAACGCTTACTGTTAGCTCAAAGTCAAATACTCGCGATGAGTTCCAGTCACCATGGATCACAAAGTAGAAATAAGGAGCAAGAGGGTTCTAACGAAGAGGTCATCCGTACAAATGTGAGCATGCGTCGTCCCCATCACCAACACAGGTGAGGCGGTACCACCGCAAGCTTAGCCAGGGAAATAGGGAAAATGGCCATGAATATGAGAAACATGGTCCAACAGAACGCGACCATGCAGCAGTTACTTATGCAAATACACCAACAAGTAGGATATCAGGCGTCTTAGCATGGAATTTTTCCCTAGGAGAATGACACTACAGCATATCCTCAAGCGCATGGGAGAAATATCAGCCCAACAGAGAGGAAGGTGGAAGTAGACACCTCCACTAATTACGTTACAAGCCGACCTACCGTAGGAGGGAAACTTTCCATCAGAATACACTCAAGAGCATGAACCTCAAAGGTCTAACAGCATTTTGACTAAATCAGACCCTCAAAGCCTAGAAATAGGTCCCATCAACCATCTCCTGTTCAAAGAGGACAAGAACAATAATATGAATACGAACCTCAATGGATTCTACCTCCGCCTAGAAATAGGTGAGAAAGAAGAGACGAGGCGAACTTGAGAAATCAAACAGAAACGTCACAACCCCCTTGTTATCAGGCAGAGGAAAATGATTCTAATAGTCTATGCAGATTATTTGAGTTGGATGATGATGACGAAAGCTTTCCCTTCTCCCAAGAGTTGAGAAGTGGCCTAGTTCCAAGTCACTTTGTGCCCCCAAAGATACCCAAATACGAAGGAAAAAGTGATCCGGTAAAGCACCTCAACAACTACAAGACCCACATGTCTCTATGAGGATCCTCCCTAGCGCTAAAATGCAAAGCTTTTCATCTCACTCTAACGGGGGCTGTAGAAATTTGGTGCGATCGTATCCCAGTTGGCAGCATCAGAAGTTGGCCAGATCTTAAAAAGGTTTTTTTAAACCAGTATTTGTCTAGTAAAGAAGGGAAAGCCCACATCCAATGGCTGCAAGACATGAGGCAGTAAGCATGTGAAACCTTGAAAAGCTACTTGGCTCATTTCACAGATGAAATAACCTATTGCAAACAAGTTACGGATAGAGAGACCATTTCTGCCCTAAGAGGAGACCTCAACATGAACACTCTATTCTAGAGGGAAATCTTCAAATGCATAATATCCTTCCCCACTAACGCTACTCGATCCATCACCTCCATGGCCCGACCTGCGATGGAACTTCGAGACCCGTTACTTTAATTCCCGACGATGATGTCGGTCCACTCCTCACCGACACTATCCAACAGGTCATGGAGGCCAAACATGCCCCTGTCTACTTCCAGAAGTACAAGGTCCATGGCGATGCCAATAGTGTACCTCTCGAGGTGATGGACTCGATTAGGAAGAACAAAGTCTGTCTTGAAGGATGGTTGAAGACTCCTGTAGGGGGAGGTGTAATCTCTTTGAACGTGCTATTGAGGAAAGAGCTTGATCTCTATGCATCGCTTGTTCACTGCTTTAATCTGTAGGGGCTTCCAACGTGCCACCAGGATGTGGATGTTGTCGTGATTCGGGAGAATACTGAAGGCTAATATTCGGGGCTTGAGCATGAGGTTGTTCCCGGTGTTGTTGAGAGCCTCAAGATGATTACAAAATTCTGTTCAGAATTCATTGCAAAATATGCCTTTGAGTATGCCATCTCAATAATCGGAAGAAAGTGACTACAATGCATAAAGTAAACATAATGAAACTTGCAGATGGTCTATTTTTAGAATCCTACCGTGAAGTTGCTAGCAAGTACCCCAGTATCTAGTACAATGAAATCATTGTGGATAACTGTTCTATGCAACTTGTTTCAAAGCCAGAGCAATTTGATGTTATGGTAACACCTAATCTTTATGGGAATCTGGTCTCAAATACAGCTACTGGTATTGCTGGATGTATAGGTGTCATACCTGGAGGCAATGTGGGGGCTGATCATGCCATTTTTTAGCAACGTGCTTCAGAGCAAATGTAGGAAATGAGAATTTACTAGAGCAAAAAAAGGCAAATCTTGTGTTTTTGCTTCTTTCATCAGCTATGATGCTGAGACACTCGTAATTTCCTTCATTTACTGATCAACTAAAGACTGCGGTGAGGCGCGTAATATCAGAATGAAAATATCGGACAAAAGATCTAGGTGGAGACAACACCACTCAACCACTCAAGAAGTCGTGGACGCTGTCATCTCAAATCTAGACTGAGTTCCCAAAGTACATCCCGATTTCTGGACTACTGAATGACCCTCTCCCTCGTGCTAGCAAAATATTTACATGATTATTGTAACAATTTTTATTCTTTACATATTTGATTTTTTTGATACTTATTAGTCGGAATAAGTTATTCCATAAATGATTGTGAATCATTTGACTTTAAGAATCAAGAAACAAATTGAAGTTTTACTATTAAAAAAAACCCTATTCTGGAGGGACTTACTAAACAAAAATCCTACTTCTTATAACGCCTTGGTGGAAATAATGAGAAGCGAAATTGTTAATGAGGAGCTAATTGATCACTATAATAGAACCTCATTGGGACTTACACTACCTCAAAGATAGCGAAGAGGCCTTGTATCCTACTTGGTAGACCAGTAGTGGACCTAAGCGGGACACACGATAGCCCCCACCTCAGGCCAAGCCTTGGCCATAGCCACGCTAATGCAGTACCCTTTTTGGTATATAAAGAAGTTGGACTTGAGGCTCAAAGGCAACTAAATCCATCCAACGGAAGAGGCAGGGGGAGAAATAGAGAGCCTCAAGATAGGCAATACTGCACATATCATCGAACCAATAGCCACAGATCATGAAGAGACAACCGGCCTCCATAATGAGGATAGAGGCGCCCGTCAGATGCAAAGAAGTGTACATCAGCCTAGGCGAGAGATAGAGAGAGCATAACAAAGTGAGGTGACACCTTAGGAATGAATCGTCTAGGCGGTATCACGAGGAAGACATAAACAGGACAAGAGGGCAAAGGCCTAGGAGAGAGCCTCCAGCCAATACTGATAACACCTCCATCAGAGAAATTGACACCATCATAGGTGGTCCGTACATAGGGAAAGAATCCAAGAACGCCTAGAGGAATTACACATGAGAAGCAAAGGACCCTTCCATGACGAGCTACTTGATCAATAGCACTGGCCATGGATCCGGGAATACCCCACTAATAACTTTTTCTCCAGCAGACACTATGGGGGTTTATTACCCCTACTACGACTGCTGGTGGTACAAGTCGTCGTAGCTAGAAATGGACTAAGGCGCATGTTGGTAGACAATGAGAGTTCCATTAATATTCTCTTTGGAACTACCTTTGACAAAATGATGGTGGACCACAAAATCACCCCATGATCACTCCCTTATATGGTTTTACTGGTGACAACATTGTCCCCAAGGAAGGATCACATTGGTAGTGAAAATAGGAGAGCTCCCATTTAAGGCTCATCACTTCATGGAGTTTCTCATTGTAGACCATCAATCTACTTACCATGGAGTATTGGTACGACCTGACTTAAAAGAACTCAAGGCCGTAACATCCATACATCATCTATGCATGAAATTTCCCACCGAAAAAGGAATCGCTAGGTGTGATGAGACCAAATGGACTCAAGGGAATGCTACCTTATCTCCCTGAGAAAATTTGAGCCCCGTAGTGTAAATATGATCTTGATGGATGCTGAAATGGTTAACGCACCTGAAAAAGGTCCTATCCCTAAATAAGGGGAAGACATCAACATGATAGACACCCCTAAAGAAGGGATCGTTGATGTGGATTTAGACCCCAGGATCACAGAATCAAACTTGCAGGCAACTTTGGTAGAGGAGCTTGAATCTTTCCCTATAAACTTACATAACCCCACAAGAGTATTACAAATAGAGAAGAAGCTCGAGTCAGAAGAAAGACTAGGCTTAAGGGTTTCCTACTTAACAATTTGGACATATTTGCGTAGAGACACGAAGACATGGTGGGCATTGACCTCAAGGTCAGTTGCCACTGACCTCAAACCTAGAGAGATACGTAGCCCTGAAAGAAAATGTGCAAATGCTCATATCTAATGGGTTCATCAGAGAGGCAGTGTACCCAAAATGGATATCCAACCCTGTCTTGGTAAAGAAATCCAATGGTAAATCGAGAGTTTACATAGAATTCTCCTACCTTAATCAAGCTTGTCCAAATGACAGCTTTCTGCTTCCAAGGATCGGCCAGCTAGTCGACTCTACTACAGACCACAAGCTCTTGAGTTTCAGGATGCATACTTAGGGTACAACCAGATCCCCATGCACCCAACAGACGAGGAAACAACTCGTTCATCACTAATAGAGGCCTCTACTGCTACAATGTCATGCCATTTGGTTTGAAAAATGCTGGCGCAACCTATCAATGGGTAGTCAACATGATGATTTTCGACCTCAAAGGTAAAACAATGGAGGTCGATGACATGCTTGTAAAGAGCCTCAGGTCTACAGATCACATTGAACACTTGGAAGCTACCTTCAAGATCTTGATGGAGTACCGAATGAAGCTAAATCCATTGAAATGTGCTTTTGGTGTCACTTTTGGAAAGTTCTTAGGTTATATGTTTAACTAGCAAGGCATTGAGATGAACCCTTAGAAAATTAAGGCCTTACTGAACATGAAATCCCCCAGTAAGCCCAAAGAAGTACAATGTCTGATGGGACGTTTGGCAGTACTGAACCACTTCATCTCCAAAGCCACAGACAAATGCCTCTCGTTCTTTAAAGTATTAAAAGGAGGAAAGAGGTTCCACTGGGATGAAGAATGTGAAGAGACTTTCCAAGGGCTGAAAGAGCACTTGGACCAAGCCCCCTCCTCTCAAAACCCAATGAGGGAGAAGCATTGTTACTATATTTGGCCGTAAGTGCCGACGCTGTAAGCTCAGTCCTGGTAAGGGAGGAAAGTGACAAGCAATTGCCTGTCTACTATGTAAGCAAGACCTTCTTACCAGCTGAATCGCGTTATACCGACATGAAAAAGCTGGCTTTATCCCTCATGATCGTCTCTAGGAAGCTGAGGCCCTACTTTCTGGCCTACAGCATATGCGTATTGACAAGCCTACTCTCATGCTTTGAAAAGTTTGAGCTGACCCAAATCCCAAGAGCATAGAACATGTATGCGGATGCCCTATCGAAATTGGCTAGTAGCAAAGACTCAGAACTGCCCAAAATTGTACCGATTGAATACATCCCCAGGCCCTCTATAGTCAAAGTAGAAAAGGTGATGTAGGTTGAAGAAATCCCACAATGGATACAACCTATTATTGCTTAACTCAAATATCACATCTTACTGAAAAAAAGGAAGAGTCCCACAAGCTCAGACGAAGAGCTGCCCACTATGTGCTCCAAGATGAAGTACTTTACAAAAAAGGCTTTTCTTTCCCCCTCTTATGGTGGACTGAAGGGAAAGAGGCTAATTACATCCTATGAAAAATTTACGAAGGAATCTGTAACAACCACACAGGGGACCCCAAGTATTAGCTCAGAAAGTACTAAGGCAAGGATACTACATGCCAACTTTAAAAAATGATGTTGTTCAATAAGTGAGAAGGTGCAACAAGTGTCAGCATTCTCCTCCATTCAAAGGCAACCATCCCAATAGTTGATTGTAGTATCCAGTCCCTGGCCATTCGCCAAATGAGGTGTTGATCTAATAGGCCCTATGCTAAAAGGGAAGGGAAGTGCAAGCTATGCGATTGTCACCATTGATTACTTCACTAAATGGGTCGAGAAAGAACCATTGGCAAAAATAACTGAAGCAAACACCTTTAAATTCATATGGAAAAATATTATTTATCGGTTCAAAATCCCCCACTCGATCGTGATAGACAACAAGAGATAGTTCGACAGCAAAAAGCTTAGAGACTTGTGCGATGAATTGGGTATCAAAAAGTACTTCTCCTCTCCTCACCACCCCTAGGCAAATGGCCAAATTGAGGTAGTAAACAAGACTATAAAGTATCTTTTGAAAAATAAACTTGATACATCAAAAGATGTATCGGTGGACGAGCTCCCCCATGTGTTGTGGACAATTCGCACAATCGATTGAATTGAAATAGGGAAACCCCTTTCTCTATAGCATACAGAGCCAAAGCCATGAGCCCAGTCAAAGTGGGTCTTCCTTCGCCTCGTCACCTGTAATTCAATGAGGTATCCAATGAAGAGATAAGATAATGAGAGCTCGATTTCCTTGAAGAAAGAGAGACGATTCGTAAGTAAAATTGACCTCCTATCAGAAGAAAATGTTAAGATACTACAACACCAAGGTTAAGAAGAAATCATTTAAAATGGGCGATCTTGTGCTCAGAAGGATTTTTCTATCTTCTAAAGAGCTTGGCACGGCACATTGGGTCCAAATTAGGAGGGCCTATATCGTATATCAGGCAACGTTAGGCCATGGACCTTCTTTATTGAGAACTTGGATAGGAAGGTGCAGCCCCACCCTTGGAATGTTGAACATCTAAGAATATATTATCAGTAAGGCCCTGATCACCGCTTATGTACCTTTTGTGATTAATGCATGTACCATTTCTTCTTTAACTATGACGAGCTCATATGTTAAGTATGTTAAGTGTGACAAGCTCCTACCGTTGTGATCAACCACAACTTCGTAACTCGCATTAATTGTGACAAACTCATGGATTTTTTGAAATTAATATGGCGAGCCCATAAAGTTTAAAGCTTGATTAGTTATGGCAAACCCATATATTACCTTAGATAAAGGAGTTGTGACAAGCTTACACATTATTATTGACTATGACGAGCTCATATGTTACGTTTGGTAAGTGTGA
>CADEPD010009548.1:0-14733 GCA_902829195.1 Fraxinus dipetala
ATTACACATTTTTCGTGGGATCGATCCTTACTTCCACTGCGAGAGCAACCACCGACACATCTTTAAACTTTGCAAGAGAATTGTTGTCAAGAGTTGTTCGACATCATCAAACACTTTAATTGCATGTTAAAAGTGTCTGTACGGCTATATCCAATGAAAAATTGTTTAAAAGGGATACTAAGAATTGCTCAACCTACAAAAGATTTGTGCACATTGCCATCTCACCACATGTAATATCAGCTCCCAGAACCTTTCAAACCTGCGAAATGGTAGATTTCTTACGGTCCTAAGGGGAGCAAGATAGAGCTTGTCTCTGAAATCAATAATTTCTTTTCACATGGGTGTAACTTCGAGCTTTTATCAGTGTCGGCTAAAGTATGATCAGTGACCATTGTTGGTTCATTTTGTACACAGCTTTTGTCCTCGTCTTTAATGTGGACACTTGGATCTGTTACACTACCCAAAATAAGCAAAATAGCCTAAATACGACACTTCCACTGGAGAAATTCAGAAATGACAACTGAACACAGATCATTCACCGAAGATTTAGCCCTTTTCAACGGTCTAAGTTCAACAGCCACAAATGCCTCATCTGGATTATCATCTTCCAAGGCTTCAAGAGAGCATTCCACTTCATTGTTGGCTTCAGCAGACGAGTTACAACAGCCATTACCATCAAAAACTCCAGATCCATTTGTAACAATTTGGTCATCTTTCTCACTATCCATCACTTCTCCCTTTTCCAACTGGGCCTGTAATCAACTTCAAATCAGTATTAATGTAATACAAATTGCATAATGATATAATTTAGCAATAATACATATAGCTACAGATGCCTCATCTGGTTTATCTTCTTCCAAGACTTTTGAGAGAACATTCCACATCATTGTTGGCTTCAAGAGCCACGTTACAACTGCCATTTCCATCAACATCTCCACATATGTTAAGCAACAATTTGGCCGTCTTTCTCATTATCCATCAATTTTCCATTTTTTCCTGGGCCCTGTAAATAAACGTAGAATCACTATCAACGTAAAAATGAAATGTGTACTATTTACTCAAGCAAAGAGTAGCATGACATAAAGGTATGAGATGAGGACTTGTATCATACCAGAATCCCAAGAAGTTTGAGTGTGTTATCCGCCGGCCTTGGGGAACTTCATTTTGTTTTTACACAAACGTTTCTGAACATCCTTGTTCAACACATTAATTTATCCTCAATCAGCGTCATTGTCATTCATTGAAATGTAGTTTCAAATTTATCTTCCCATCACAGCACATTCATCTTTAATATCTTCGTTTCCACGAATGTCTTGACCTTTAAGCCATAAAGCATAGCCGGTTGAAGCATTAGAGTCGACCAATCCAATCTATTTCAATAAAACTAACTCATTCTTCCATTCGACATATATATATATATATTTGTTAAAGGGGATGGAAACCTGACGGCGTTCACGTTTGAGCAGACGTTTGGATTTCTTATCATTAAGAATGGGAGCCGGCATGGCCTCCAAAACAGAGTCGTATCCATCAGCTGTTATGATGTTTCGGGCATTTGGGCCATTTTAAAGGTATCTTCGTATTTTACATCTTGAATAGTAACTTTGACATGGCCATCTAGAAAACGCAGCTCCTCCAAGGGTGAAGTAGGGTTTTGGATATTGTGTACCCAAACGCTTCTTTTATGATGTTATATTTATTTATTTATTTGAAAGTATGATGGACAAATAATTTTTTTAATAGAATGTTTGAATGAAAACTTATCTCGTCACACATGTATTAATTAATGAATATTAAAATTAAAAATTTTAATTAAATTAAAATGTAGTGCACACTTTGGCCGTTTGATTACAACGTGGAAATATAAACTGAATTCCTAAGCACGATCACTTTGAGCTTATTTTCTTTGTTTTATGTAAAACGAAGTTTTATGGGTTTGGTGAGATTTTTTTTTTCCCAATTAATATGGAATTTGAATTCATTTCCACATTTGCCTATCAAACGAACCTTGAAAATGCTAGCTTAGCTTTTGCTTGAGACGACGTCGTTGCTCGATGCTTGGATTGGGTTAAGGCAATGGAAATTATCCAATTAGCTCCAAATTGACATGTTCTTTAATTAATTTTAAGCCAAGATAAAATTGGGCTTTTGAGACCTTCGTTTCATTATAGAGTTTCAATTTTGTTACTTCTTTTTATTCTCATATTTAACACCTTACCCAAAAAAATAAAAATAAAAAATAAAAAATTGTTATTCTCTTATCTAGACACGCACTTTAGGTGGTGGTATCTCTCAGTAACATTTTCTTGTCAATAATTATCCGAATCTCTTTTAACAAATTTAATGTATTAAGTAGGTAAGACAGATGGTATGATAAGCTTATATCATCAAAGTGCATTCAAACCTAGGCTAATTGATTTTTTTCTTTGGAACCATTAAGTTGCTAACCTCTAAAAGATGATCGACCCTCATCTAACCATGATTTTCCGCTCCTGTATTTACTAATTTGTTGCTCATTAGAGAGCAAGAAGAGCAATGACTATTTGAAAAGAAGATACTTCAAGTTCAGCATGCTTTTCTTCATCTCAAGCACGATTATTTACATATCAGACCTTAAAGATAAATGAATCTTTTTAATTAGTGTCACGTGATAACTTTTAATTGAATAACTTCTAACTAATTCTGTTATTTGCTCATTGTTTATTCAATAGCTCAATTAAATTATTTAAATAGTAGTATCAATTGTTTCAAATTTAGAAACAAGAAGAAGTAAGCCCCAGTTTGGTAGCCATTAATTAAAAAAACCTATGTTCTCAATAGTAATTTTTTAAAGAATGTATAGCTAAAAGTAGGAAAAAGTTATGGATTCACATGTACAATATTTCATTGTATGAATGTATGATTGAAAATGAATATGCAAAATAAATTAAGTTAATGTAAATGAAATCAAACAGGGGCTAAAAATAGAAAATAAACAAAAATGCTTCAAAAGCAACACACTGAGTCGTGGCTCACACTGTAAATGCTTTGACAATAAATCATCAAATGCAGTGCAAACAGTTTTACATACTTCAAAAATGTGTAAGCCATTTTTCCAGTGAGAGTATGAACATATTCCTAAAAGGATTGTACATGTGGTAGACTTCAACATCAACAGAACAAATGTTATCTTGTTATTTTCGGAAACGAGATAATTTCTGTGTTGTTGATTAAAGCATTAGACTTGCACACAAGACAAAACAAATTCAATGGAGTTTCATCATCTGTGCATTACAATAAGCAGATAAAAGAGGCAATATAAACTAAAGATGGATGTTATAATGTAGTCAAAATTCAATATTTTTGTGCAGCATTAGTGTCACGGCACGTGATGACAGAAGCAGTAGAAATTATCAAAGTGATAATGAAAGAAAAAGGCACAATTCAATTGGAATCCATAATTACTTGCCAGAAAAATCAAGAACCATTGCCTTAACCATGAGAAATCTGAACTCAACACCCTAGCTCATGGCGCATATACACACTCAAAACTTTGAGATCTGAATTTTAGAATCTGCAGAAAGAGGGGGGAAATGGAAGGAGGAGAGGGGGATTTTGGTTCTTCAATTTCTTTAGTATATTAGTTTATCCAAAACAAGAATAACATTTTTTTTTTCACATTAAATCCCTGGATTCATTGAACTCAGAATAAATAATTAATTACAGACTCAAACTTTAAAGAGGATATATACAGAGCATGACAACAGTTTATTGTTTTCTTTAGAGATTTAAGCAGGAATCTGCATTATATTATTTACAATCAGCATTCAGAAAGTCACACAACAATGCAACATCCCAAACAGATTCCATACCTTTTCCATGATATTTAATTAGTTCTTCATTGAATTTGGTATCTATTAAACCAAGTAGAGATGCTAGCCATTACATACAGAACTTGTTATTTTAGGTAACATCCACATTGGATTTACACTCGAGTAGTTTCTTCAACAACCCATGTACAAGCAAGCAATAAAAGAAAATAAAGATGAAATCGATGAATATTGAGAAGACTTTTCTTACATAGTAGTGAACAGAATTGAACAATACAATGGACAACATTTTTTACTTCCGTTTCTTGTTAATACTGTCAGGTACAGACCTGTACAATCTACTTTAACAAACAGGCCATAATATTTCTCTCCAGTTACATTGACAAAAAAGTCAATAGATACTATGTTATTACTGGGACATAAATATGCTTGAAGATAAGGTTGTAAAAGGACTGTAATTGGGAAGAACATGCAAAACAAAGCAGAATATGTAGACTCTATATGTTAACGTGTTACATTGAACATACAAAAACTAATGAATGTGTGTTTTTAGCAATAACTGTCGAGTACCCAGAAAATTAAAACAGTAAATAGAAAGTGATCAGATGCTTAAGTCTCAGTGCACCAATAGAAGCTATTGCTTCGATTCATTTTTTTTAGATGTACTACCATTCTGTTGATGTGGCTGAGATTGCTGCTGCTGCTGCAATTGATGCATGTTAACTTGAGTTGCCTGCTGCTGGCGTAATTGGAACATTGAGGGGTTAAGTGAAAGCTGCTGAAATTTGGATGAATCTCCACTTAGTTCAGCAGTTGCAATCTTCAAACGCTGTACCTCCTCTCTTAATGCTTCATTCAATGCTGGCATAAAAAACCAAGAAGGTTAATTTCTGCCAAGTGCAACAAAATGTCCCTACGTTTCAATTTTTTGCATTTTCACCTCTATTTCAACATTTCGTTGCGGAAAACGTCATTTTCACCTATTTTGTAAAATGATCAATATACCCTCCTATATAAATAAAAGAAAAATGTAAAGAAAAGAAAAATAAAGAATAAATTGCAATCTTACTCCTAAACTTTTTAAAAAATGCAAATGAGTCCAAAATTTATGAAAAAGTTAAAAATAACAAAAAAAACTCTTTCACTCCTCTCCTCCGCCTCCTCCACCCCCACTCCTGCTGCTGCCGCTGCCATTACCATTGGAATCTCACACAAATTTATTTTCTGTATGTGCATGCACTTTAGAGAGTGAAACAGTCAATAGAAATGTTTGCCGCCATCAGTTTCTAGAGAGAGAATATTCGGCGATGCAGCTGAAGATCGAAGACTCCGAAACCCTAACCCTAGCTCAAACATATGCCGTCTCCACCAGATAAAAACCCGGATTCAAACCTGGACCAGAAGAAAACGCTGACTGTAAAAAAGAACCGGCGTTCGAGCTGGTCCAGCTCATGGTTGTCCTCAAATGAGGCCTTGAAGAATGTGGTCCTCAAAATACACCTCCAGTCTCTTTCCGATTCCTCCTCCACTATCGCTCCCTCCGAGTCTAAACCCGAGTCCGACCCGTTTAATTCTCGCTCGATTAGCCATGGGAATGCCGCACCTGATTACGCATATTTTCTTTCCGATAAGTTATTATTGAAAATCCTCTCGAAAATTTGACAAGAAACAGCATATTTCGAATTCATTGGTATGCTAAGTGGAAAATTGATTAATTCTATTAAGTTGTTGGATTGGGAGTTTTTGGAATCCGGAAGGCTTAGTTTTCGGTTTCCGAATTTAATTGATGTTAATATTGTACCCTCTTGTATTAAATCATAACAGGATTCTGGGATTTTGTTGAGTAACAAATCATGTTCCCTTTTTTTGAATTCGGGGGTTGGGGAAAATGAGGGGTTTCTGGTTAAGAAAGGGGACGTTTTGGGCTCAGATGTAGTTGATAGAGGGGTGAGGATATTGGCGGTGGGGTGTGGAAATTTGAGAAAAGTGGTTTTGATGAATGTGAGTGAGGGGTTGAGTAGCTGATGAATGCGAGTTGTTGCAGGAAATGGAATTGCTTTGTTGTGGAGATTCATCTTTAAAGGGAATTTTCAAGAGTCAGAATTTACAGATGCTGAAATTGGTTGCACATCTTGATGGGATATATGATTCTGTGGTGTGATTCCAATGGTTTTGGCGGCGGCGGAGGAGAAGAGAGAAAGGTTTTTTTTCGTTTTTTTTAATATTTTCATAAATTTTGGACTCATTTGCATTTTTTAAAAAATTTAGAAGTAAGATTGCAATTTATTCTTTATTTTTCTTTTCTTTTCATTTTTCTTTTATTTATATAGCAGGGTATATTGGTCATTTTATGTTAAAAATATGTAAAATGGACGTTTTCAGCAATAAAACGTTGAAATAGAAGTAAAAATGCAAAAATTTGAAACGTAGGGACATTTTGCACACTTCATGCCAAACGTAGGGACGTTTTGTGCGATTAAGCCTTTAAAAAACTTTAAAGCTAGGTATCATTAAGCCCTTGTTTGATGGCCATTAGTTTGAAAAAAAACTATGTTTTGAATAGTATTTTTTGGAGAATGTATGGTTAAAAAGTAGGGAAAATTTTGGATTTATGTGTAAAATATTTTAGTGTAAATGTAGTTGAAAATGAGTATGAGAAATAAATTAAAGTAAAGTAATTAAATTAAAGGCCACCAAATAGGGGCTAAATTCCTGTGAGCAAGTAAAGCTAAGTATCATAAAGTGATTAAGATCAATCACAATATTGCACAGGGAAAAACTATGTGTATGGGTAAACCATAAGACATCCAAAGAGGAAGCTCACGCATGTATGGGTGGGGTGGGGATAGTGGCAGTCTGCTTACAAAGAAGATTAGTGGAGGAAAATGATGGAAGCAACTACACTTGGTAATAGAAAAATGGCTGGAGCAAAAAATGTTATTAGCATATTCTTGGCAAAAAAAGATATTCCATTGCTATAGACGCTTCTTAGGTGGACAGTCAGAGGTTACACTAAGAGGTGAACATGGATGTACACTATTTGCAATTTTGATGGGGTCTGTATTCATCTGCTCTAACTGGTGTCCCTCGTATGAACAAATGAAAACCGAACTTTTCAGTGCGTATGTACACTATTCGCAATTGTCAGTGCGCGCATATGGGTGCCTGATGCAAGATAGGAAGTAGTAAAGGAAATCTGAAAGTGATTGCTTCGGTGCAACAGGATCTATTCACACCACGACACGATCACTTATTTCATTTAATGATGTGATGAAGTATTCATCTAACAACAAATGTTACATGTGAGATGATGATCATTCTTAGAAATGAGACACCCTTAATTTTGGCATTACAGACAAATTTATGGTAGTTCATCATTGTCAAAGTTTATTACTGACCTAAGGGACCTACTCCTATTACACAGTTAAAGATTAATATATGTGAATCTACAATTACACAACTTAGATGAGAAATCATAGAAACTTTTACAAAAATTGTATGAACTACTTTATTCATTTATTTTATTAGATTAGTCTAAGGGATTTCATAACAAATTAAAGAAAAGGCAATGCCACATTAATAGCAGAATATTTGTCACAATGCATAGCAACCAACATACAACATATATGATAGAGAATAATAATCATACCATCCCGAAGCTGTGCCTGTTGATCCATGGCTTGCAGGCGAAACTTCAGCTCATTGTTCTCACTTGTCAGTCCAGCAGAATCCCGCTGAATGCAAATGAAATATTGTCATAAATTGATAATATTAAAAAGGATGATTGAAAATGAGTGAACGAATATTAAGCATTCTCGGCAGCCTCTCACCTGAAGTAGAGTAAGTTGGGCAGACAATGTGGTGGCTTCAGTCTGCAAAGTTTGGACCTTGTGTTCCAACTCCGCTATATATCTCATCTTTCGCTCTTTTGAACGAGCAGCAGATTGACGGTTGGCCAAGATCCTAGGACGATACAGGTGTACTTATTTAGAAGTATGAATCATTAAGTCACACCATATATAAACAGAAAAAATAAAGACTAAAAACTGCCTAAATTCAATGGAGAATTGAAGGATACACTACCTTTTGGCCCGCTTGGGATCACTTATTGCTATCTCTGTAAGTTTCTCATTTGCCATAATCTTCTTGAGTTCAGCCCCACTAAACTCACCATTACCAAACTCCAAGCTAAAGGTGTTTAAATTTCCGTCAATTGAATTGGTCGGTGAAAGTTGACCTGCGCCTGTTCCCGGAGAAGCAGACAACTTGGGTGACTCGTCTAAGTTCACATTTCCCATAAAACTATCCATAGAGACACTCCTGTAGTGTCGAGTGGTTGAAGCAATATCACCCCCAGCATTCCTTTTGATCCCTTCCCTTGGTCTCTGAATCTTGTTGCCACTCTCATTGACACTACTTGTGGCTTCATTATCACTGCTATCATTTGTCTTTGTACCACTAGCCCTACTATCTTCACGATTTTCATTTCCTAGCTTCTCATCAGTACCGGAGGAGTTAAAGGCATCAATGCTGTCCAAATTCATGTAAGCAGAAAACAGATCATCTACAATTTCCCCTTCAGATTTCCTCTCCCCCATTCCTTCAACATTGCTCCCACCACCTTTCTCCCAACTCGACTCCCGTTTAACCAACTGCACTGGTTTAGCCCCCGAATTCTCTCGTAACCTCTCCAAAGCACCGGGGCTCCTTACCGGAATAAGTGGCGGCGGCTGCATCATGGTAGAGAACCCAAAAGGGATATCACTATTAGACCTTCTATGTGCCTTACTAGGAGGAAGACCCTCCCCGCCCCTTAATGAACCACCCCTTGTGAAAGGCGAAGGCGGCAACAATGAATGTAGGTTCCCATCCCTCTCCTCCATTGATGCATCAGCAGATACTTGGTCAGAAATTGAAGTAGCAGGTGACTCTCGATAAGGTGAGGGACTTAAGGGCGGCAAGGAATCAAGTGAAAAGAATGACGGTTGTGATAATGAGCGCGAGTGTGATGGCCCTGCACTAGGACTAAAATTCTGCATACCCATTTGCTGATTCGAAGGGCGGTTAACCTGAACTTGTGAGTAGGGCGAAATAGGTGGCATTTGTGGATAGGAGGGCGGAATGCCAACTCTTTTAACACTATTGTCCACGGTCATATTAGGGGAAAATTGTCGCATCTGACTGCGAAATTGCGGAGTACTTAGCAAAGGCACATCAAGTTGATTCACTAGAAAGGGGGATTGCTTAAGGAGAGAAGATGATGAAGCCCCGACTGATGATTGAACTCTTGGTACAGTATCATCACCCATTTGACTTTAAAAAATTTCAAACTACCAATAAAAACTTCGTTTTCTATAAATTAATAACCTTCACCTGTACATCAAACCGAAAAACCTCAATTCGAAACTCGAAATCAGACATAAAATCTTCATTGAATTTAAAATAACTAAACTTCAAATGCAATAAATGATCAACATATAAAGACTAACATGAAGTATATTTAATAATTAAACAAATTATTGAAAAAAATACTAATTAAAAAAAAATTCTCCAATGTAACCTGACCAATGTACAGCAAGAGTTTATCCGGCACAATGGGAGTGAATGAGAGCTTTTATGAGGATTTACAGTTAGTGTGTGACTGTATTGGTCAGTACTTTCTCTCTCTAAAATAATAATTTTCTCTCTCTATATCGAGGACGATGACTGGTAAGACTATTACACGGATTTCATGACTACAACAACGCTACATCAGTAAGACGAAGACGCGTGAATTTGGTATGAATTTCGATCTCATCTGGGTTGAATTTGCATTTCGGATGAATTTGCATTTCATTCCGACCGCATTCCACTAATTAATTCTTTTGTCTCCCCCCATCACCGCAACTTATGTAGCAATGAATCTCTCTTTGGTCTAATTCTAACATCTTTGCACAAAGATGGGATACATTAAGCCTCCACAAGTTGAGATTGAGATCGATTGACCCTATTTAATTAATATATGTAATAAAGTGTTGAAATTTGAGTGAAGAAAAATATATCTAGACTTAAATTTGGACTTCGTATATTTTTTCATTATTATTTGATCTCGAGGGACGAATGAGGCTAGGGTAATCGAAAACTAATTATCAATTCAAGAACGTAAGGTGCATCTACTTTCTTAAGATAAGAAATAGTAGAGAAAATGTCTCAAACCAATGTTCGAGCACATAGTTCACAAATAAGTTACACGAGCGAACTTATAACATGAATATGAACTAGACTTCAATGAAGGTAGACATGCTTAAATTGCAATTTAGTTACATATACACATTTCTTTATATTGTGATTTATCGAAATAACACTTGACACAATCTCGCACCACCTTTCATATTTCACACATTCAATCCAATCATCTTCCACCTGTCACATCATTCATGTGTAAAGCAAGTGGTAAATGAGGTGGTACAAATGGCTTAAGTCCTTAAATTGGTCCGACATCCTCAAATACAAAGTTTTTGTTAAGAAACTTTAAAATTTATTTTATTTCCACGTGTTTCTTACAAAATAAATTTGAAAGGGACAAGAAATATAATCCACCTTGTAAGTTTCTATTTTTCCTCAAACTTAACTAACTGATTAGTCTCAACAAATTAATTACTACAATAAAACATGGTTTAATTACATTACTGTAACAAAACAAGTTATTGAAAAACTTCGTATTGTTGCATTAATCTAATCTTAATAAAAGAATGTGCAATGATGAGAGCAGATAAGATTAAGGTTAATTTCAACATAATTTAGGTAACAAAATAATTGAGACAAGAAAGGTGTGGTCACACCACTATTTTAACGTTAATTATGTGACTTTCCTCTCCGCATGTTTGAGCCCCATTTTTCGCAAAAAGAAATGCATTATGAAATAGTAATTTGATGAAGAATGTGTAGTTAAAAAATAATGAGAAGTTTTGAGTTTACGTATAATATTATTTTATTAAAAAATGTGTGGTTGAAGATAAAAAAGATAAAAATATATATTAAAAATAATGGGAATCGAACAAGCCAAGTCACCCATAATTAATTTTCTTGTTTTGGATTAGATATTAATTGAAGAAATTTCTACACTTGCCTTAAAATTAATTTGTGTCATGGTTTCCACGTCACATAATGTGACAACCACGAAAGGAAATGGAAAATGCACTTTTCTGTGAGAAGAAATATAATAAGGAATCAGCAATTTTCTTTTCTTCCAGCTAAATTTGTTTTCTCCTTCGTTGACGATTTTTTCTCCTTTTTTTGAAGGGTTGAATTTCACAGAAAATGATCTTGTTAGAATTTTTGTCAAAGTACAATTTTTGGTTTAAAGAAGCGTGAAAATTTGTTGTAGATCTCTATTGGAAATAGCGATTTTACAAAATCAATTTTTAAATTGGACTCACTCAGCTCTCTATTTGACCAACTCGTTCGTTCGATTGATTTCATTTTATGCATGCTCAATCGGAACAAATGACATTGAGCCTCCTTCTCAGAACGGCAGGACTTTCATTCTTGCTCCTTGAATTCTCATCATTACTTGATCAAGTTTCATTCATTTTTCTTGGCTTTTCCTACTTCTCACATGTTTTGATAAGAATTCTCATAGAGAGCGTAAAATTGTTGACCTCAAAAAATTGATGGTATTTTTTAAAAGTTAATTGTTTAATTTTCTTTCTCGATTTCTGTACAATTTTTCCTCTTTTTGAATATTTTGGTTTGTTTTGAAGCCAGTCTTTTGTATATGAGAGAGAGAGAGAGAGAGAGATTGTTATTACAATAGAGTTTTGCTATGTGTACATAGCAATGTACATAGGGGTGTCTATAATTGACTCGAGGGGTGTCATTTGTTCATTATGGACATTGTTATGAATATTGCTATGTATATATAACAAAATCCTATTACAACGTTCTTTTAGTCACATGTGTTTTTCAGAGATATTCTTTCAACTCCCGAGAGGTGTAACTTACCCTACATATTCTTTCAATCCAAGGTGTTTTTTTATAAGAGACATTCTTTCAATCTTTAGGTTTTTAGAGTGGAATTTAGGAACATTATTCCATTATGCAATGGTCTATTTATAGACGACTGTGAAGACATTTCAGTCATTTCTCATTATTTTATTGGAAATCATGATTAAGTTTATGACTTTCTAACCTTTTATGTATGTTTGTGCTATGTGACACTTATCCAGAATTAACATGCATGCACGCGAAGGTATGTGGCACTAACGTCAAAGTTATATTGTTAGATTTCGCACTGAGGTTTGTGTCCATATTCGAGGCATTCAACGACATTAATTATGTTTCTGGCTGATGCCTCTAATATGTTCTTTGTCAAGTATTAGGGTTTTGTACATTTCCTCTGGGGAGTTGGTGATCAAGGCATTCCTTTGGCATGATACGCCTCTATGATCGAGGCATACATATTAATTCCATAACACGTAGGCACGTGTTGTGGTTCTTTTTGTGACTGATGAGCATATAGGTGAACCATAATTATTTCGATATGTAACAATAAATATAAGTATTGCACTAAAATGGTGGTGTAATTCAAATACACACCTAAAGAGCTTGATGGTATACTATATTTTCAGAAGGGCGCATGATGAATAAATATAATGCAAAGTCTCCAAGCATTATCATTCACCTAACTATGGGTAAAGTGGAACTCCTTCAAAATGAAGAGAAAGAGAGGGTGGAGTAGAAATCTCAACTCCCCATCCATATTGCCAAATACATGGCAATTTCATGAGGGTTTCAATCTAGGAAATTGTTCAGTAGGAAGAAGAGCCAAACATGATCTTCAAAAAGTTTGAATTTGTTAAGCATTTTATCCAATTTCTTTGGAGAGTTATATTGAGTGTATCTTTTGGGGGTAACAAGTACTACTCCTTTGCCATCGGGTCCCGTTCGATTTAAATTTTTTGGTAAGCAGACTTAGAAGACCTAGCCCCTGTTTGGTAAAAATTAAAACAAAATTTTTAATTCAAATCAAAGTTAACAATTAATTTAAACAACACATTTCATGAAATCCAGAACTTTTAAACCACACTTTTCATCAACTTCTATTAAAATCTATTAAAAATTGATTTTAGTCTCTACCAAACAAGGTCCTAATTTGGACTCTAGGAGCATGAGAATCAAGAATGTCGATTACAGTACGGAGTGTGAAGAAAAAAAAGGAGTGAACACTTCGCACAGAAAAAAAAAACTCCCTGCATTGTGCTAAGTGTGAAGGGAAAAAAAAATTCTGCATAGTGCAGAGTGTGGTATCCGCGCTGCGCTTGATTTTTTATTATTTTTTTATATTGGATTACAGTTAATTTTAATATCAGTTTTTCAAATATGAGTATTAGCAAATGGACTGCCTTAGTTTATCTCTTTGAAAATTCTAAATATTACGTCACATTTATTGTACAATGAAGATAGTAAAATCAAACGGAAGTAGCACTGGTCACATGGATTGTTCGATTAGTTTTGACATACCATAGATCATTCATATATGGGCGCGATACAAATTTGTAATTCTTGTAGGATTTTGATACAAAGTTGAGTTTATGTATGATTTATGATATAGGGGTAAAGTTCATTTATAGTTTATATTGTTGTTAAGTGTTTGTCACGTCATTGCCACATAGGCAATTATTACGTTAGTTTTGACACACAAAAGTTAATAAATTTATGGACGGGATAAAGTTTGTGAATTTTTTTTGGACTTTGATAAAAAGATGAGCTCATATACCGTTCCTATATTTAGCTTGCTAAATAACCGTCAAAGGAACAATCAAACGAGAATAGCATACTTCAACTCACTAATTAACATAATCTAGGTAAGATCGAAATAGAATTTTGAAAATTAAAAAAAATAATACTCTCATCTACATTATTTTTTAAAATCTCTAAATTTCGAAGAAAAATGCATTTCAACTTTGTTGGATAATGTAGCATCATGGCAACATTTAAATTATTCTCATTATATCGACTTCTGGCTCAAAAGTCCAATATTTTTTATATAATGATTTTTTTATAGTGCAATATATATAAAAAAAATCACTCCACCATAGTACGCTGAAATGGACATTAAAGAATTTTGAGAAAACTGTCTAGTCAAATGACATTTAACAAATTGCGTTATAAAATATTACTCATTAAAACTTTGAGATGTTTTATAAGCATTTAAACTGAACATGTATTCTCAGTACTAAGTGGAAGAAATTAGTGGCTAAAAATAATACACAACGCATCATATTGTGTTATCTACATCATCACATTCACTTGACAATCTAAAAAGATAACTCGATTGCAAGATGCACTTACTGACCTATTAGAGATTTATAAAATCTTATATATCAGCTACAGATGCTCTAACTCGTATTAATGTCTTCGAATGATAAATTTTTATACTTTGCATTATATATTGATGATGGTTGTAATATTGTTAACTTTCTGTCATTGTTTACAGCGATGATCATAAATATGACGTCTGAACTTGTGAATTCTGCAACAAGTGACAAGTTTATGGATTGGGCAAAAAACACAGAAATTTGTGAGTTATTTGCATGTGAATCAATGGTATAGCTTCAATACTTTTATACTGCATTGTAATGTTGCTATTATTGATGAACAATGTTCACTCAATATGGGCCTCAATTCTGTTAGTCAATATTTTGACAGAAGGTTCTCGTTGGATGTTGTTCATTTGCTTTTCATCTTGTTAAAAAAATTTCTTTTTCCTTTTTCCTAAATATAATGAATGATTATTATACATTATAGATGTAAAAGGTCACATTTAACTTGGACCTTTTTTCTTTCACTTTGAGTAATTTAATATTAGTAAATTTGTCAAATGCTACTAAAGTTACTTTTATCTTGTTGAGTCAAGTTTAATTTTCAAGACACGTTGGGTGTT
>CADEPD010009584.1:0-14514 GCA_902829195.1 Fraxinus dipetala
TCAATCTTCTACTCATTTTCAACCACATATTCTTCAATAAAATAATTTTTTCCATTACATCAATAACTTTTCCTTCTTTTTCAATCATACATTCTCTATTAATTTACTATTTCAAAATATATTTTTTCAAAATAACATGGTTCAAACACATTCTGAATGTCAAAAAAAGGGGGCCATCTTGTAGTTACACGATGGCTTGACATTTCCAATATGATTGCAATTACTAAAGCCCCACATAATTGGTAGAAATAAACAATTCCAGTTCATGAACTTGTTGGGTGGGCCTCTGGTACTTAACTAGGCACATAGACTGCAGCTTTTGCGTATCATCAGATGGTACCCAAAAGGACAAGGTGTTTTTAGACAATGTACTATATTTACGTTTTCCTTCTCCTACACTTCTACATCACATTTACTTCTTTCGCTTTCCAATGTTTTTTAATACGAAAAGCAAGGATTATTAACAAATGAAGCCCATATTTTGTACCGATTAAAAATTCAAATTTTAATGTAAATCAAAATCAACAATTAATTTTAACCAATATTTTATGAATTTCACAACTTTTCAACCACACATTTCATCAACTTTTATTAAAATTACTAAAAATCCGATTTTAATCTCCACCAAACAGAGACTAGATATAATTTAAGTTCTTTAAATAAGCCTTTTCATGGTTGAATTTTTTTTTTTTTAAAGCATTGCACCAACAAACCTTTTTTTTTTTTTTTTGGGGTATTTTCTCAAAGCATTGCACCAACCAGCATGAAGGAAAGCTTTCATGAAGTATTCGGTATGGTTATGCCCATATTTCTTGATGTTGATTATGCCGTCTTTACGAAAAAAAATTTAAAATTTTAATCAATTTTTTTACCGTTGAATGTTTAAATTTCATTTTTTATTCAGAACAATTTGACATTCACATGATAAAACCTCTTTGGCATTCATTGCTTTTTACTTTGCATTTTCATTTTCATTTGTATTGCATTGAAAATGGAGGTGAAAACGTTTTTTTCAACCATTTGTACCTTGAAAGCTAGTTTACAAGATTGCATGTGAGGGCCACTGATGTGATGTGAAAATCAATTATCTTGGAATAAAATTACTACCATAAAAGGGCTATATTTATGAATTGTGATTAAGGAAGAAGAGATAACGAAAAGAAGCTTACTGGTGAAGTACATTATGTAATTAGCAGAATAATACACTAATGATGAAGGGAGAAAAGTCTAAATCAAGTTGATTTTAAGAATACGATAAATTTAGAATCAAACTTTGTTGATATGCACAAAATATAGAACTTTTAATTTGATCAACAAATTCCTTGAATCAATAAATGAATATCAAGATTGGAACGAAGAATTGGAGAGAGTCTCATAGTTTTATTGATTTTATCAAAATCAAAACCAACTTCCAAAATAAACTCTTGGACCAATCACAACAAAATTGCTCGCTGATTTAATTGAAATTGTCCGCTTAGTCCCTGAACTCAAAACAAATTATAATCTGGATCCTAATAACACAAAATATCGTTTACTCAAATTGAATAAAATACTCCGAGACTGAAAAATAATGTACTATCCGAACACATTTTAAGTCTTGAATCACTTCAACCATCCACTTGCGTATTTGGACCGGGTTCACACTAGACTAACGAACCTAATTAATTGGGCCTAGCTAGATGCTCTTAAAAAAATACATTTAGAGCAAGTCGATATGGACATGTAGGCAAAGCATGCCAAGCTATAGTTTGCCCATACGTATAGACTTGGGCTAATTGCTCCAGGCAACTTACAGAAATATCCTTAAAATAAAGCATCTTTTGAAAAATTATACAAAAGGTATTTTGGAAGTAAAAATACCATACAAAGTTTAGTGATTTTTTTAACTAAAAAGCGACATACAATAGCATTTTTTAATTAAAAAGTGACATACAACTTTTTTTAATGAAAAATGACAATTTATTAATTAAAAGTTATCTTTCTTTAAATGAAAGCTTAATTCTCACATAACACAATACAAAAATAATGTCGAAAAGAAATTCTTATAAGCAAGTCAAATGCTTAGCCAAAAATGTATTGTTCTATTAGAAATTGATTGTGTGACATTCAATTAAAAAGTGGCACCAAAAGTCAATGAATGCAAGACACGTAAATTAATGAATAAAATGTGATATTATGGCACAATCAGTTTGTCATTTTTTCCTTTCTAAATGACCCAATTGTCTCCATAGCCTTAAAGGAAATCTATAAATACTCACAACTAAAAACAAAAGAGGCATGCAAATTCAAATTTTGAAATTGAAGCTCGCTTTTACCTTGGCAGAAATTGAAATTTTGAAAATGGAGGTTCACTTATCTCAAAGTGAAGTGACCTCCTTAACGAAGCGAGTGGAGACGTTCGACGCCCACCAAAGGTTGGCAACTGAGGCCTTGGAGAAGGTCAATAAAGAAAATGCTACTTTGAAGTAGCAGGTGGGGGAGTTAAACTCTAAAGTATCTGGCCTAACAGAAGAGGTGGAGATTGCAAGGCAAGAAGCCCAATCTGCTGGGGATGACGCCGTAAAACACTACATCGTGAACTTACATTTGACATAGGCATACAAAAGCTTAGCAAAATATTAGCAAAGGTATGCCTACGCAGAGATGGTGGAGTGGCTTGAGGTAAACATCCAAGGCATCAACACCTCTGAGTTAAGGTCAGAATTTCTTGAGGAGAGTGAACAAGAGCCTCAAACTTCTGCTGAAGGCAGCCAATGATCGAAATTGAAGATGAGGTCGTGGCTCCTGATGCAATTGTTCCCTTTGTAGCTCTCCCTTCCCCACCTGTATAGATAAGTCTTTTCTTTTGTACTTTCTATGTAAATGGCTTTGACCCATAATTGTAATTTTTTGTTAAATAAATAAAATTATCTTTGCTCATACTTGTGTTATTATTTAATATATTGCAATGCTCTTCAATGTAGTTTGAACTACTTCCACTTCAATAATAATATCAAACTTCTAATAACATCAAACATATGCACATCGAACTTCAATAATAACATCAAACTTATAATCTTGCATAAGTGTTAGAAGGTCGTGTACCTTCATAAGTTTCTGAACCTATGCACATCAAACTTCAATAACAACATCAAACAAGAACTCTTAACCACTCCAGTCTTTTGTTTAAGACTTTGTTGATAGTTCCCTTGCCTTCCATTCTTTTCCTAAGCATGAGATTGAGTGATTCGCCCATGTTGAGGCATCCTTAACAACCTTTGTTTTTAAAGGCATGTGTTACACGTCATGAGGGCAAAAGTGGTCCATCTTAGGATCCAACTCCTCGTCGAAATGCCCACGCGTCTTCTCATAGGAACGGATCATCTACGAAGAGGCTTCCCCTTTGACTTTTGCCAATATGAGGTGTTTTATTATTTTGGATGAACCTTTTTTAATAAAACTAAGAACAATTTTAACTTACCAACATTAATAACTCTCCTGAACATGAGGTTGAGCGGTTCGTCCATGCTGAGGCTTCCTTAACAACCTTTGTTGTTAAGGGCATATGTCACACTTTGCGAGTGTAGATGTGGTCAATCTTAGGATCCAACTCCTCGTCGAAGTGTCCACGAGTCTCTTCATAGGGACGGATCATCTATGAAGAGGCTTTCCCTTTGACTTTTGTCAATAGGAGTCATTTTATTAATTTCAACTTGTACAAATTTAATTTTTTAGATTGTGAACTTTGTTTCTTGAACATGGGGTTGAGTGACTCGTCCATATTGATGCTTCCTTAACAACCTTTGTCGTTAAGGGCATGTACAGCACTTCGCAAGTAGGAGATGGTCCATTTTGGGATCTAGCTCTTCGTCGAAGTGCCCACGCTTCTCTTCATATGGACAATTTGTATATGCAGAGGCTTACCTTGAGACTTTTGCCGCTTGGGAAGTATTTTTCATGTACAAATAATTTGATAAAATTTAATTTCGTTAAATTAAGAATTGTACAAAACTGGATATTTACATCATTACGGTAGTATTTCCATAGATTCTCTGCAATCCATGGATAAGGCTGTGCCTTTCTATCCATATTTTCAATTTTATAGGTTTCATGCTGAACCTCTTCTTTGGTGAAGTAGGGGCCTTCCTTGTTAGGACCAAGGGTTTCTGCACCATATTCTTTGGAAGATAAAAATACCCTTCGGAGCACCAACTCATTCAAGCAAAATGACTTCTTCTTTACTCTAGAATTGTAGTATCTAGTCGTTTTCCGTTCATAAATAGCCAATTTTGCTTGAAAATCATCTCTATTTTCTTCAAGGATGTCTAGTTCACATCTCCTTGTTTCGTCATTGGATATTTCATTGAAATGAATTCGATGAGGAGATGGCAGACCTACTTCAACTAGGCTCATAGCCTCAGGCCCGTAAGCTATAGAAAAAAGAGTTTGTCCTGTAGCGGTTATGCTTGTAGTTCGAATGGCCTAAAGGACTTGGGTAGTTCATCGACTCAAACCCCTTAGAAGTATCTAACTTTCTTTTCAGTGTGTACTTGATTGTTTTGTTAACAGCTTCCACCTGCCCATTTTCCTAAGTTGATGTGGGGAGGAAAAGTGTTTTTTAATGCCCAACTCCTTGCATAAGTTTCTAACCTACTTATTGTCAAAATGTCGAACATTATCCGATACAATTGAATGGGGAATTCCATACAAGTGACTTTTTTTCAGAGTAATTTGGAAGTATTGGCTTCAGTAATTTTAGAATGGGGTTCAGCCTTTACCCATTTGGTAAAATAATCTATGGCGACGATTGCAAAGCTGGAACTCTCCCTTCCTTTTGGAAAGGGACCTATAAGGTTAATTCCCAATTTAGCAAATAGCCAGGGGCTGGAAACAACACTTAACTCTTGAAAAGGTTGCCTCTGAATTGCTCCAAAGCGTTGACACTTATCGTATCTCTTGACAAATGATTGCGCATCATTTTTCAAGGTGGGCTAATAATACCCTTACCTCCATACTTTTTGTGCCAATGATCATCCTCATGTGTGATTGCCACATACTCTTTCATGAATTTCTTGGAGCAAGTAATTAGCTTGTTCTCCACCTATGCACCAGAGTAACGGCAAGGAGAATCCACATTTAAATAGCACATCATCTTGGAAGACAAAGTGAGCGGCTCGTCTTTTGAGCTTTTGTTTCTCCTCTTTTTTCAGAGGGTAATATCCAGTCCTTGAGGAAAGATGTGATTAGCTTCACCCATAATGGAGTATCCTCGACCCACATGATTTCTTCGCCAATAACGGTGAGGGTCTGGGAAGGTGCTCTATTGGCATTACAGTAAGTAATTCAAAATCTTTATTGCTTAACAGCTTTGAAAGGACATCGACATGAGCATTCTCTGAGCGTGGGATTTGCACGAACTCAAATCTTCCAAAAGCGAGATGAACTCCATTACCAATTTCAAGTATGCGGCCATGGACTTATCTCTGGCTAAAAAACTGCCATGGACCTGGCTCACTACAAGCTTGGAGTCATGCATTTCCCTCGCTAGTCTGAGACTTGCGAGGAAGGCCTTATATTCTGCTGCGTTATTAATATCTTTGAAGTCGAATCGTACAGCACAAGTGAGCTTATGTCCTTCACGACTAACAAGAACTACTCCTGCTCCTGGGTCCCCGAATTCCATCAACAGTAAGGTTTCGTGTGGGAGGTTCAGCGGGTTCCATCTCCTCTTCCATTTCTAGAATATGGGTGAACTCCACAAAATCTGCTAGGGCATGTCCCTTGATAGCAGCCCTTGGTCTGAACACAATATCAAACTCGTTGAATTCCATAGCCTACTTCAATAACCTTCCTGAAACATCAGGCTTCGACAGCACTTGCTTCAAGGAAAAGTTAGTTAGCACCCGTATCGTATGGACCTGGAAATATGGCCTCAATTTTCGAGAGGCTGTCACCAAGGAAAGCGCTAGCTTCTACATATTTGGATAGCAAGTTTCGATTGCCAAAAGTGTTTTGCTTACATAATAAACAGACAGCTGGTGATCATTTTCCTTCTTATCAAAACCAAACTGATTGCCTCGGGGGTTACTGCCAAGTACAGCTACAGTGGTTCATTAGACTTTGGTTTGCAGAGGAAGGGAGCCTATCCCAACTGCTTCTTCAGCTCTTATAGGGCTATCTCGCATTCCTCTATCCACCAGAACTTATTTCCTCCTTTCAGAACCTTAAAGAAAGGTAGGCACTTACCCGTTACCTTAGAGACGAAGCGGTTCAATGCAACTACACGTCCGATGAGGCTCTGCACCTCCTTTAGTTTTTGAGGTAATCTCATATCAATTAAAGCCTTGATGTTTCCTGGGTTAGCCTCAATGTCTCTCTGATTGACGATGTAGCCCAAAAATTTTCCATAAGCAACGTCAAAGGCACATTTTAAAGGATTGAGCCTCATCCAATACTTCCTTAATATTTGAAATGACTCGTTGAGGTGGTTAACATGATCTCTTGCATCTAAACTCTTCACTAGCATGTCATCCACATAAACCTCCATGATTTTCCCAATGAGGTCAGTGAACATTTTATTGACAAATATTTGGTAGATGGTCCTGGCATTTTTCAACCCGAAGGGAATGACTTTGTAGCAATAAAAACCCTTGTTTGTTATGAAGGACGTGTGCTCTTCATCAACTGGGAACATTGGGATCTGATTGTACCCAGAATATGCATCCATGAAGCTAAGAAGTTCATGCTTGACAGTCGAATCCACAAGTTGGTAGATAGGAGAAGTGGAAAACTATCATTAGGGCAAGCTTAATTCAAGTTTGAGAAATCCACACAAACCCTCAACTTTCCGTTGTGCTTCTTAACCAACATTGGGTTAGAAACCTACTTCAAATACGTTGACTCCTGGATGAAATGATTGTCGATCAGCTTCTTAACTTCGTCTTTTAGAGCCTTATATCTGTTCGGGTTGAGAGCTCTCCTCTTCCGCCTGTGTGCTGTGATATTTGGATCAATGTTCAAGCGGTGCCAATTGACCTTTGGATTAATGCCGACCATGTCTCTGTGCTTCCAATCGAAGACATTAGATTTTTCAGCAAGAGGCTTTTCAGCTTCTCACTGGCTTCTATGGCAGATTTCTTCCAACCTGGAGATATTTGGAGGGTCCTATGGGTCTATTGGGGACCTCTCCAGTTCATCCATACGGGCTGTTTGATGCTCCCAATCAATGATGCGAAGGTCCACTCCTCCAAACTAGCTGATTCTTCAGCAGCTCTTTCTTCTCTAGGGGTTTATGTTCTTCACATATAGCCTCTTCTTTAGAGGTACGTATAACTCCAGGGATGGCCCCTTTTCAGACAGTCATTTCGACATATTTCCCTTGTTCATGGTTTCTCCCTTGTTCAAGGACATCATCCATGTCAATATCTGTGTGGATCACATTGACACTTTTTAGTTCAAATATTGTTAGGGAATTCGAGTGACGTTCCCTCGCACTCCTTTTATCACCTCTACCTGTTGCTATTCCGTTCTTAGTTGGGAATTTCATGCACAGATGGTAAATGGATATGACAACCCATAGTTCCTTCAGGGCTGGCCTCCCCAACACTCCGTGATAAGCAGAGCGATTGTCTACTACCAAGAATTCCATAAAATTGTGAGTAGTCAAGGGTGCAGTCCCCATCTCTATTACTAGAGTGATCTTATCCCTTGGGATGATGCTGTAGCCTGTGAAGTCGTATAAATAGGAACTCATTGGGGTCAACTCGTGATCAACTTTCATCTTATCAAAAGTAGCTCCAAAGATGATATTGACAGAGCTCTCATTATTCACTAGCCAGTTGTGTGCTACAACGACCATCACCACTAGGGCATCACAGTGTGGATAATGCACACCCGCAGCATTATCTTCGGTGAAGGTGATAGGTTGAAGTTTCCTTTCAATAGAGGCTCTGTTGACTATAAAACTTGTTATGGAGAGCCCGCCACTTCCCTGGAATAATTTCTCTAGGAGTTCTTAAATTCTCCCCCAACGTATGGACCTCCAAAAATTGTATCAATTTCTCTGATGGGCTTTTGGCCAGCATTCTTGGGGGTTCTTCTTTGTCTTTGACCCTTCCTAGTTTTGTTCTGCCTCAATGTCTCTCCTCTTTGGAGCGTTGTTTCTATTAGAGCGATTCGGCTCAACATTCCTAGGATGTTGGGTCTGCTTAGGAAGAGCATCTCTTCGGAGGCATATGTTCCTCCCTTGATGGCACTCTAAGGGTGTCTCGCAATGTCCCTATAGCCTTCAGTACGTCTCTATAAGAGTGATGTTATGTACAACAGAGGGGCGCTTCATCCCTATTTTTAGCTTCATCGCCTCTCCCCCTACCTCTCCCCATTTGGGAGGATCTTTGATAAAGTCTGTCCTGGTAAATTGTAGCACAAAGGTTCACTTCCTCGTAGGCCAAAGTGAGCACTGCATTTAATGTTGTTGCGGCCAACGCTTGTCAAGGGTTAGAGAGGTCAATTGCCGGACCTGATAGTCCATCAAATGTGAGGTTGGGTCTCTTCCTTTTATCATTTGGAGAGGGGCAAGTCTTTGTTTAGCCATGTTCCTCTGATCCATCAATTCTTCATTGAAGATCTCACGCCTTATCATTTAAAGTAAAGCATCATAGCTGGTAGGGTCTTTATTCTACACATCTCTCTAGAAGAGAAAATTCATGTCCAATCCTCCCCGTAGGCCTATTAGAGCTTTCATATCTATCACTTGTACACAATAGGTCATCTCATCCGCATATCCTGTAAGCAGTGGATAGGTCCTTCACCTTCTTTACTTCTGGCAAAGCGCTTAAAGAATGTGTTTTTGAAATTCGGCCAACTCTGGATGCTCCCTACTGGTAATCGGTGTACCAAATTTTAGCTGCTCTGCTTAGAGTTAAGTGGAAGGCTCTACACTTCATCACGGGGTTAGCTCCTTCTAGACTCGTGTGAGTCTTGAAACTGTTGAAATGCTTCGCAGGATCACTACTCCCATCATACTTGGGAATTTTGGGGAGTATGAAGTGGTTAAATATGGGGGCATTCCTAATGGCTTGCGAGAATAGTGAATTATTATCATCATCGTCAAGATCCCAGGACGTTTATTGTTTATCAGAATCCTCATCTTCCCTAAATTGAGTCTCTGGGAACGAATGGGAAGGTCTTGCTTAACTTCTGGCCTGTTATCACCTTTCACGCCTATTTCTAGGGGTCAAGCCTGCCTATTTCGTCTGGCAATTTATCATAAACAGGTTCATCTCGTCTTTCGAACTGAAGAGGCTCCTATTGTCTATTTCTAGGAATATAAGGAGGTCAAGCCTGCCTATTTCTAGGCACAGTGGGAGGTGGAGACTCCCTATTTCTAGGCACCCTTGGGCCTGTCAAAGACGCTTATAGACCTCTGATGTAGGTCCTCTGGTTCATAATTTGGGAAAAAATTGAATGGAGTCTCATTAGGTCGTTCAGAGGCATAGTTGGTGGACTATCAACTTCAACCTCCCTTTCCTAGTGGGCTTCCATCCTAGTGTGATGTTGGTTTCTAGCCATTTGGTTTTAAACCTCCTCTTTATTGTGGTAGCACCCCTATGAAGGGTCATGGAATACGTTTCCTGGGCTGCATATGGATGAACTAGGTATCCTCTTTGGCCTGTATACTCATCAACAGCTCATGCATAGCCATATTCTGTTAAGTTACATTCCTCATATTGGCGGCCATTGTGGCTACTTCTCTAGTAAGTCTTGCTGCTATCCTGCTCTCGTCCATTGACCTATCTCGCCTATGCTGTTGGTGAGGTCGCGGGCGAGCTGTTAGAACAGCACGCCAATGTTTTCCTTCTTCAGGGTGTTCCCTCATCCTTCAGGATGCATTTTCTTCACTGCTTGAACTCATGTCATGTAAGCTCGTTCTTAACTAAATGTTCATTTTTTCAAGGATCAAACTGATTTTGAATCAAACAGTTTTTCTTTAGGTTTTCCAATGATTCTTCTTTAAGAACACCCCTTTTTTCAAGGGCTAGACTTATTAGAGCTTTATCGGAATCAGCAAGATCTTCCTTTCCTCGTTCTCCTTCTACACATTCACGGGACATTGATGGGGACACCAGATTCAGACAACCAATGACACGCTTTTTAGACGCCGAAAGAAGCTCGTTCAACCCCTTATTTTATGGTTGGGCAATTGATTGCAACCTTTTCTGCCTTATCCACACCACACCGTCAAGTTTTCTTCCACCCCGAGAGAGTTGATGCGGACATCATCGAGATCGAGATTTATTTTATTGTTATTGAACTTATTATTTATATTTTCTATTATTGAATTTGTAGTAGCGGGTTAACCCAATCCCTTCAAGTTATGGTTTTTTTTACTATTTATTGGATTTTTCATTGTTGTTGAATTAGTTGATGATTGAATGAAATTAAAGTTGGCGGCTACAACATTTTTCCCCCCTTCCCTATTTCTTTTCCCGTTTCCTTTCCCTGCTTTCCTCTTCTTCCTCTTTTCTTTTGTTTTCTTCTAAGTTCTTGGTTGGAATTCTAATTCATCCTACATCAAAAAACCATCCAAACCAACATGGCATTCATCAGACATTTCACTATTGACAACATGAACTGAATGGATACACATTCGATTGCTAACCAACGTGCATACATATGACCATCCAGTCAGCAATTTACATTCAATTACATAAACATAAACAAAAAGATCTTCAACTATCGAATTCCATAAACATTTACAGATAGAATGCTTCAAAAAATAAACAACACAGAGAACATGAACTGGTCCTCCTCAACATTGAATATCTATGCTCTCTTGTGTCCTTAAAAAAATGAGGTGCTCGAGAAGATTCTATGGTCATCACTTGAGCCTCCGCAACAGCTACACTGCTTAAGAATAGTGTCTTTGGCAAACTACGCATATTCGAAGATGCTGAATTACGAGACACCTACCGGTGATGCAATTCATCAAAATTAAACTTGTAATATAATAATATCTTCACGGAAAAACTACAATATCTAATAACATACAAACCTTATTACGAGGCTTCAATTTTTCGACTCGTCTCCAACGGACTTTTTTTACGATGTTTTTTCGGAGCTCCTTTACTTTTTGTACATTTTGGATCCAAAATGTAGAAGCTTTCAGCATTTCAAGGTTTAAATCCATGTGGTCCGAATTGATTACTTTTTTATTTGAGCAATTCATTCGCTTGCAATTCAATCCACCTCATTAAATTCTTCGAACGTTCTTCATCAGGAGCTACCAAGTCTGCCACCTTTGTAAAAACAGCACATGGTTATAGCTTTTATGCATTGGGATTCCCGCTACACCATTCACCTCAAGTCATCTTTTAAGATGTGAACTAAGTTGTCGATTACATCGATGCAACCCAATTTTAGATATACTTGTCTTATGGTTATGCCCTAAATCCACAATGTTTATTCGTCATATTCTACAAGCATTAGAACATGCTGTCAGCCGGCTTTGTACCATGTTTCAATCGTTGGTGAAGGCTTCAAACAAGTACTTTTATTACTCTTTTGTCGACCTTCTCAACTACAAGTGAAGCTCACATATCGTACGACCTCGTCATCACCCTTCTTAGTGTTTCTTTTTCTAACGGGAAACCCTATTTGGTAAGCATAGTTCTTGTAGAATTCATATACCTCCTTCTTGTCTGTAAATTTCATACCAACCTTTGGCACAAGAATATCATTTTCTACTCCTACCATTTCGTCTTTCAAACAATCATCCTCCACAACCTCAGGTAAGTGAACCTCCAAACCTGTGTGTAAGCAAATAAATACGTCAATCGCAATAAAAGTATTGCATTGCCTTAGAAAGATGTTGGTATTTTTTAAAAATCTTACACAATTTGTTTAGGCAGACATCCTACATTTGTGTGTGCATTTGCTTACAAAAAAAAAAAAAAGGAAAAATTAGATGCAATGTGCTTTTTCTATGAATGAAAATCTCAATGAGAGGTGCAGGTCAATTGGTCGACAAGTGATTAAGTGAAATTTCAAATATTCGAAATATTGCATTGCAATAGAAAAATCCAATTACCCCTCTTCGCGTTATCGTCGTCTAGGTCGTCATAAATTTGTTGTGTTTCCCCATCGCTCTGGGCCAGTTTCCCTGTAAAAGGGTGTAAATAAAACGTATATAAATTCTCTTGCTTGTATTTACTATGTATATAGACGGTAAGAAGATCAAAGTGGAGTCACCACCTTCGACTACTCCGGCGTCCATATCGAAAAGTTTCGTCAAAACTATGTGTTCTTCCGTCGACAATTTGGGCTGGAAGACGGGGCTCCAGTTCGAACTGCGGCGCTCCTGTTCGAGCACTCTCCCCTCGTGAAGATTTGAAATGGAAAGAAAACGGGGGTATTACTTTTTGATTCCGTCGATTTGTTCTGGGAGAGGGTGCTTCAATTCGAAGAGAACTCTCTCTCCTATCGTAAAAATTGGAAAATTTCCTCTGGGCGAGGTTTTGCCCTTTTTGAAATTTGGCTTCTTTCAGTTTTTTTTTTTTTTTGGACGGTTTTTTTAAGTCAATTTCTTTTAAAAATATTCCCAGCTATCCATTTGGTAGCCCCTTATGTAAAAGCTGGTGTACCAGTAGCACACTACTCAAAGAAAAAAGAAAATTGGTACATTCAACAATTATCATAACTAGTTAAATTGGTCAAAATAAATAGTGAAAATTGCCACTTCAATAAAGGGTGGTGTATACTATTTTCATAAGAGAAGTTTCACACGTTAGTATAAATAATTTTTTTTTTTTTCGATAAAATGATGACAAAGATTAAAAATTTATGACTGGCACATCTCTTCGAGGTTCCTTTTCGTTTCTTCAATGGAACTATTTTTTCTCCTTCGCTCCATCTCCCATCTGATTATATATGTATTTGTAGTGCAAATACGTGACGAAACAATAACAAATATATAAACAGTGGATGAATTGTTTACCTGCAGGATCAGAAGAAGAAGAAGATGGCTGCAGAACCTTGATATCTACTTCTTGAACTAAAATTCTGCATTCCTGAAGAATGAGAAAAGAATGAAAATAAGTGCAATTAACATGGAGAATGATGCATACATATACCATGATAATATGCATCACATGGAGCATTCTTATTTTCCCAATAATTGTAAAAGTAGAAGTAGATGGGGGGAGGGATACCAAAAAAACACCCTCAAACAATATTAATTTCCACTTACTTTTATACATATAAATATATCTATATCTATATTATGTTATGTTATGATTGGCTGTTAAATCAAGTTATTAAATTAGTCTCTCCTTTTCCAAATGTTACCTGATATCATTACTGCTGGGCTTCTCTTCATCCTCCCCACTTTCCATTTCCTTGCAAAAAGTTGATCAAGAAAATGAAAATTCCACATATTTACAGAGAATATAATTCATAGGCTTCTTGGAGCAGTTTCAAGCAAACCCCTACCTTTTGCTCTCCAGTAATAGCAAGCATTAGGGTGCAGATGTGTAGTGCCCATTTGATTATCACCATATTATGGTCAGAAGGCTGATGTGGAGGATTTGAGGGCTGGTCGGATTTGGGCTTAGCTTGATTTCCATTTGACAGTGATTGGTTGAGCTGGAGATCTGAAAAGGGCACCGAAGAAAATTAAGACGGTGCAAAATGCTTCCTGATCCTCATAGATCAACTACACAACGGGGGAGTATATAAAAATTTGTTCTCGTTAGATTATAATTCATTTTCCTTTTCCCCCTTATCAATTACGTATTTTTTGATAAAATAATATTATAACTAAATTCAAAAAATTTTACTTTTTTTCAATCACAAATTCTTTTAAAAATTACTGTTCATCTCATTAAACCGTGGAATAATGGGACAAATGGGTGATAAAAGTTGAAAATTTTCTTTTTTCTTGGTTGTGCAAGGTTTTGCTCTCTCTCTCTCTCTCTCTCTCTCTCTCTCAAATGTTTGGGTTTCTCCCTCTAACTTTGATTTGTGCACCACACATGAGGATTCGTGCATAACCAGAAGAATAAAAAGTTACTGAGGATGGCACGGGTTAACTGGAGGGTGGGGGAGACTTGTAGACGGTGACAACGTGGTAAGCGTGTGAAATTGATTACAAAATAAGGGTTAATCCATTTATATATAATGGATTATCTTTTCTCACATGATGCACGGGATCGTGTGTATTTAAAATTTTCAACAATAAGATCCACATTTTTATTGTGAATAATAGGTAAAAGATTCAATAAAAAAATTCAGTACATTTAACATGATCCACAAAATAATGGGAAGGTTGAGTTTGTTTTTTGAGTAGCTATCTATTATGATGATATAATAATTTATTATTTGTCACATCTCTCTTTCTCTCGAAAATTAAACTACCTCTCTCTCTCACATCATTTTTGTTTTTTATCCAAAATAAATTATAAACTATTATGGGTCCACTTTACCAACGACCAAGATGCTCTCTACTCATTGCCGTTCCAAAAACTCTAAAATTAAGGA
>CADEPD010009585.1:0-10504 GCA_902829195.1 Fraxinus dipetala
TTGGGGATATGCAGCTGAGGCAAGATCCTAGAGGCCAAGTGAAAAGAAACTAGACACAAAGACTATCAGGTGTTACTTTATTGGATATTTTGAAAGGTTCAGGGGTTACAAGTTTTATGATCCCACAACTAAAGCAATTTTCAAGACGAGAAATACCCAGTTCTTTGAGAATGTTACGTTGGGGGGAGGGGAGAGAGAGAGAGAAAGGGTTACAGACTTTGTCTTTGCGGAGGAATATGTTGAAATTCCTCTAATTGCCTTTGACAATTATAGGATCGGGTTTTTATCTCAACATTGTTCAAGAAGCAACTGGCAATGATGTTTTGCGTAATCAAAAGTTTAATTAAAGGCGAAAATACTAAAAAATAGAAGGTATTGACGTTTTTCACAATAATAATGAAATGTGTGGACGTCATGTGCTAATTATCCTCTTAAAGAATATATAACCTTTGTTTCAGCCACATTTTGGAGAAAAAAATTGTATTTTAGAATAGTAATATTTTGAAAAATGTGTGGTTAAAAAATAAGAAAAAAAAATTCAATTTATATGTAAAATGATTTATACTGAAAAATATATGATTAAAATAATGTTTTGAAAAAATGGGGCTCTATCGAGGACATAGTTAAAAATAATAATTGATTAGTTTATAAGTACCTAAAGACACCATAAAATGAGCGAAGACTTTTTATGACATAAATTTGAGTATCTTTTGGAGGCAAAACATTCCAGCTAAAGTGAACCAATATTTTTTTTCTGGAACTGAGGCTTTCCGTACCCTTGCCCCATTTAACCTTTTTTTCTTTTATCGATATGTATCCATTCGGCTCTATTTGAATATTTCTAATATTTGCGTCCTATTAAACGTTAGCGAATATTGCAAATTTTCTAATTTGTTCTCAAAAAGAGTTGCAACTTTGACAAATAATGATTATATTTCGAATTTGGCAAAAATCAAAGTTATAGCTACAGTCATAAATAAAGTGTAAGTAATCCCGTATTGGATTGCTATAGTTTTTTTCATTTTTAACCAAAAATGCATTTTAAAATAGTGATTTAATGGAGAATATATGATTAAAAAATAAGAAAAAATTTTAAATTTACGTGTAATATTATTTTAATAAAAAATGTGTTGTTGAAAATAAGAGAGAGAAAATTATATTTTAAAAAAAAATGGGAAACAAACAAAAGCTTAATGTAATATTTTTATAAAATTTTAAATCTCAAAAACTTGAAAACTTAAATACTTAGTCAAGATCCTCCAGTCAAATCACCAAGAAAATTATAAAGTGCGAAACATACTTTAATTCATTGTGAATGATTCTTTATTGTTGGATCTTCATTTCGCGTCTTGAATCTTGAATCAACTGTAATATCTTCATGTTTGGCTTTTTAATCTTTAATCTTGAATATTGACTCTTGAGTTTTTGTTCTAGACTTTGGCTTCTTACTCCATAATCTTGATTGTCCCAATTTCTTTTTCTTGATTGTTGATTTCTTGTTTTTGATTGTGGATTTTGGATCTTCATCTTTAATATGTTTTTTTTTTCTTTGTATTCTTGTATTGATGAGATGATAAAAAAAAATATTTTGATCTACGGTTGATCTCATGTTTCGATTATAACAAATAAATTGTTTTATCTCTAACAATTGAATTCAAGTATTCATAGCTATTGTGACCAAATTAATCAATTGAAGACAAAATAATTGCTACCAAAAGACTCGCAATTTACGATAAAAAAAATCGAGATGGAAGCCGAGCAGTCATGTCAAATCAATCGAAGCATTCAAGTCAAATCAAGCATTCATTGAAAATATTAGATTTAGATGCTTTGAATCCATATGTAATGGTAAAATACTTTAATATTTAGTAATAAAATACTAAAAGCTCAAGATTTATATTTTTTGCATGGTATAAATTATTCCTAAAACGCTCGAATAAAAATTATTTTCAAAAAGATAAAAATTCTCACTTGATTTTAAATATTTTACTAGTAACACTTATTTAGAAAAGTTAAATGAAAATGTCATTCAAAAGCTTATACCTTTTAAAATAATCAAGAAAAGAAAAAATCGAAAGAAAACCGTCCTAGCGGACTCCGGTTCGTCCAATGGTCAGATTTTTTAACCGTTTTGATTTTTGACACACAACAGCTAGTTTAATCGTCCGGTTTAGTCCGGTTGGCCCGTTTGGTTGATTAGAAATTTTGATATTTTGACTGCTATAAATACCACTTCACTCTACATTCAAACAACACTTTTAACAACATTTATGTGAGATATTCTTTATCAAAGCTACATTAATTTATATTTATCAAATCATTTACTTTGAAAAACTTTTAATTGAGTTAACTTTTGAAAATCATTTTTACTGATCAAACTTTTTCTCATCTAACACTTGAGTTTCATTCATTGCTATTTATTAAAGTGTTAGTCTATTTCTCTCTTAGTACTTAATTTGATCATATCATTTATTAAGATATAAATTTCAAATTGTAAAATCACTTTCCTATTAAATTTATAGGTCATGTTGAGGTTCCGTAAAACTCAACATTGTATATTGATAGGTGCTCCTTGTTCATAAGTCACCGAAAGCGTTGTAAAGAGTTGGATTGTACCATAAACTAATCAACATAGTGAAAATGTCTTGCTCGTGTCAGAAAGTTTGGTAACGGAAGACGTAGATCATTATTTTGGATCGAACATCCATAATTATATTGTTTAGATCATCCCTCTTTTACTTATTGTATTTACATTTGTGCTTACTATTTAAACTTATCTGTTTGATCTTTACTTGCTTGTATTTATATTAATTTTTTGAAATTTTTTTAAATAATCAATTTTCACTCTCTTGGTTAGCCATTCTTGGACTATTAAAATGAGAATCATATATAAATTGAGGACAATAACCCTATTTATAGTTTTCATATGTATTTCAGTCCATCGTGAAATTCAACCCTAATAAATTCAGTCTCTACACATAATTAGACACATACTCTATTTAGATACCAAAAGACCATAATTTTAATTCTTTATTAAATCACTTTAATTGGGTTTAACCTTAAGATAACATCTATAAACAATTAAACATATGTATGCCCGCATGACAAATTAAAACCCAACAATCTCCCAATTGTAACACGTATATTACCTTATGAATGTGCATAACCTTATGACGTCAAAAGTTTTGCTATCATAATAAAAAAATCTCCAAAAAATCTCGTTTATTAGTTATGTCAATATATGATCAAAGCGATCTTTATTACAAGTATCATAATTAAACACATCAATTGTTACATATATCAATACAATCAAATGACATAAATCAACTATAGATATATAATACGAAAATTATATGTAATATGATCTAAACATACATATTTTCAACTGGTCCTATTTTATTCTTTAATGAGACAAAATCAAAACTTTAGTAAGAGTGAAATTGAATTGAATACTTTATTCTTGCAGAATAAACCAAATATCTATAAGCATAAAATGTGTCCGAATCAGATAACCACCAAATACAAATTCTCACTAAATTACTATATTATCTAAAGATGCAATACCCTTATGAGCAGTGCACTCACGAAAGATTTTGGGTAGTAGTTCTTTAGTAAGCGGATCTGCAATCATAGAGTTTGTTCTAATATACTTTATAGAAACTTGATCACTCTAAATTATTTCCTTAACAACTATGAACTTAATGTCTATAACCTTGACATCATCGAGCTCCTTTTGAAATACAAGATTGTTATTGTCATAGAATAGCTTAAGTTGTATTTCAATTCAATCCAAAACGTGCAGCCTAGCAACAAAATTCTGCAATCATATTCCATGATCAGAATTAGAATACCCAATGACATCCAATTGATCCGATTTCTTGTATGTGATCATGTAATTCCAATTCTCTATAGTTACTGAATAATCTGTGGTTGCTTTCCAAATATCCATCCCAGAGTTACTTAAACATCTGCCAAACATTCCAACAACGAATGTTCTATCTGAATGTGAGCAAATCTAAGTATAAATTAAACTCCGACTGCTGAAGTACACTGAAGTTTTTATATTTTTTCCTTTTAAGTTTATTCCTACATTCCAAATCTTTTAAAAACCTTATCGATATAGCACTTTCGTGATAATCCAAAAATATCTTGAGAACGATCCCGACGAATCTGTATCCTTGATAGAAAAGAGGTGTCAACTCTTTCATTTCAAAATACATGACAGAAATCTCTTGATTTTGTACAATAAGCATATATTATTGCATGCAAATAATATTTTATTGACATACAATACCAAAAATATGCTTGCTCCAACTGAACTTGTGATATACACGACCATCAACTGTATTCATCTCAAAATCAAACGTGATAATTATTTGATAAAATTTGTGATATCATTGACGAGAAGTTTGATTATGCCCATAGATGGATTTCTTTAATTTCTAAATCATTTAACTTAGTTTAAGATCAAGATGTGTCATAAGTGCTATAATAGTTCTAAAAGAGTCTTTCATAGAAATCAAAGAGAAAGTCTCTTTAACGTCAACGTCTTCTTTTTGAATAAAACCATTTGCTACAAGATGAGCATTATATCTCTCCATATCACCCTTCAAATTCCTTTTGATTTTAAATATCCATTTAAAACCAATAGGTTTCGCACTTTTAGGCAATAAGATGAGTTCTCAAATGCCAATGTCTTTCATAAACATTATCTTTTTGTTCATGGCATCAATCCACTGTTGAGAATTATTTTTTTTTGCAGGAATGATGAAAGTTGATCGATCAAATCTTCCATCAATCCACTGCGAAACTTAAAATCTTTAACCTTAAAATCTTATCTCCCTCAAAGACGATATCTTTAACATTAAAATCTTATCTCCCTCTGCAAACTCTACACTCTCAAATAATCGAATATTTTCCATTTCGAAAATTGACCTAATAGTGAGATCTTTAAAAACTTGTAACCTCTTAACAGTTGCTTTATTTGAAATTTTATTGAGAATTTAAGTTACAGTCTTTAGTACTTTTTATTAGACAGATTCTGACAAGGTGAAATGACTAATTATACTTCTTTATCATCTACCCTCCTAGTTCATTGGCCATACCATCTACCCTCCTATATTTATATTTTGTTTTTAGTTTTTATTTTCAATTTCAATATAAAAAAAGAAAAATATCCCATGGTGTCGCAAAAATGGTCCGGATTTATCTGGAGTCTAGGAAATCCACACAATTTATAGGTCCATTTTTGCATCCAGATGGGTTGCATCCAATCAAAACAACCTTCATGTTGGTGGAGACGTTTATAAATTCAGCAACAAATTACTCAGTCTTAATTGCTAGCATGAACCCTATACACAATTTTATATACATGCAATTGATTGGTCATATTTGACTAAAAAAGATTATAAATCCAAGTGAACTTCAGATCAGGTCCTGGTCAACTGGCTCGCATTTCAATTGAATAATTTTCGTATTCTCTAAATTCAAACAAATTTAAATATTTGGCTTTTCTCCAAGTGCTGGTTCATTTCAGTTCGAGTTTCATTGTGTCTCTGTAAATAAAATGCAAGATAAATTTCAATAGATGGGTTAGGTTGGGATGGGATGGGAGTCGAGGTAACACTTGTAAGCCATTACGTACCTCCTACCTTATACAATGGAGATAGATGGGATGCATATTGAGCACTTTCTCCTTATGCATCATTACTTTCTTTGTCCTAATAGTTGATGTACTGGCCAATTGAATGGTGAACTTTATAACCATAACTATAAGAGAAAATATTTGGTGGAGGGTACTCAACCTTTTAGCCATTTATTTCTCATTTTCTTTTTGAAGAGTGAAGTTGGTGTGGGATTGCTTAATTTAAATGAAAAATAAATAAAAAAGAGTAATAGAAGGAAAGTAAAATGGATAAAGAGAGTAATTACCGAAGAAATAGGAAACACAAATCTGTACTTCTCACACCCCCCACCTTTGCCACCGCCTGCGTGCAACCTCCCTTGCCTCATCCGCGTGCAAGATGATCACCTATTTGGGCTCTCCCCTCGACATCCTCACCTCTACTTCATAAAGTGCCTCACTTCATCAAGAACTGATCAATTTTTTTTTTTTTTTTTTATCTTTATTGATATTTTGTTTTACCTGAAATAAGGGTAACTGTCTTTCCAATATTCTTTTCAATAAAAAAATAACTTTAAACCGTTTAAGTGGACGAAATAGACAGTAGGGATTAAATTGCTACACATTCTCTCTTCAGCAATAAAAAATATAAAATGAAGATACGAACTTGAGTAATGGTTCCACATATTTTTTTCTAGTTATTAATAGACTTACCTATGAATTATATGGTCACATGGTTTATTTGACATTCAAAATTATTCTCAAGTATCCAAAGACGAAAGAAAATTGGTACATTCACAATTATCATAACTAGTTAATTTGGTCAACTTTCTTCTAATAATGCAACAACAGATAAGGATTCAACTTTCTTCTACATGAAATAATACTCATCTTTTGCTATCCTAATAATGCAACAACAGATAAGGATTCAACTTTCTTCTACATGAAATAATACTCATCTTTTGCTATCAATTTGGCCAAGCAAGCTGCTTATTGATCTAGCTTTCACCATACCAACTTTGGTCCTCTTCTTCGTGAACTTAACTCGTTTCTTCTCATCATCATTTTCAATTTCATGAAATCCTTTCGAGTTGTCCACATCTAAGGCACACAAGATAGATGACATCGATCGAGTAGTCTCAATTGGAGATGGGACTTCCATTTGTGCACTCATAGAGCGATTACGAACACTGGTCATGCTACTAAGCCTCCCTTTTCTCAAATGATGCTCACACAATGCATAGCCGACGAGGGTTGGTTGGCAGCATCTCCATCCTCTCCCATTAACTCGACTGCATCGGGATCCCTCCAATATAACATTGCCCCTCTTCTTATTCGGACTATAATTTCCATCATGATCAGCTTTATCCACATTATCATTTTCTTGCACACATTTTTTATTTATCTTCGATTTCATCCTCGCCTTCGTCAATGTCTCATTGCTGGCACATCTCTTCGAGGTTCCTTTTCGTTTCTTCAATGGAACTATTTTTTCTCCTTCGCTCCATCTCCCATCTGATTATATATGTAGTGTAGTGCAAATACGTGACGAAACAATAACAAATATATAAACAGTGGATGAATTGTTTACCTGCAGGATCAGAAGAAGAAGAAGATGGCTGCAGAACCTTGATATCTACTTCTTGAACTAAAATTCTTGCATTCCTGAAGAATGAGAAAAGAACGAAAATAAGTGCAATTAACATGGAGATGATGTATATAGAATATGTAAGATGGGGGACCAGCATACATATACCATGATAACATGCATCACATGGAGCATTCTTGTTTTCCCAGAAAATTGTAAAACTAGAAGTAGATGAGGAGGGAGGGAGGGATACCATAAAAACACCCTCAAACAGTATTAATTTCCACTTACTTTTATACATATAAATATATCTATATTATGTTATGTTATGTTATGATTGGCTGTTAAATCAAGTTATTACATGGGTTTCTCTCTCCTTTTCCATATGTTACCTGATATCATTACTGCTGTGCTCCCCACTTTCCATTTCCTTGCAAAAAGTAAATCAAGAAAATGAAAATTCCACATATTTACAGAGAATATAATGCATAAGCTTCTTGGTGCAGTTTCAAGCAAACCCCTACCTTTTGCTCTCCAGTTATGGCAGCGTTAGGGTGCAGTGCCCATTTGATTATCACCATATTATGGTCAGAAGGCTGTTGTGGAGGATTTGAGGGCTGATCGGATTTGGGCTTAGCTTGATTTCCATTTGAAAGCGATTGGTTGAGCTGGAGATCTGAGAGGGGCTCCGAAGAAAAATAAGACGGTGCAAAACGCTTCCTGATCCTCATAGATCAACTACACAACAGGAGAGTATATACAAATTTGAAGAAGAAGAGTGCTGAAGGGATATTAAAGTTGAGTTTTTTCTTGTTTGTGCAAGGTTTTGCACCTCTCTCTCACTCTCTCTCACACACACACAAATGTTTGGGTTTCTCTCTCTAACTTTTATCTGTTGCACCACACATGAGGATTCGTGCATAACAAGAAGAATAACAAGTTGCTGAGGATGGCACGCGTGAGGGTAGATTAGGCACGTGTGAAGTGGGGGTGGGGGAGACATGTACAGATGGTGACAACGTGGATAAGCGTGTGAGATAGAGTGTACAAGATAATGGGAAAGTCGGGGTTGTTTTTTTTATCCAAAATAAATTATAAACTATTATGGGTCCACTTTTTCAACGATCAAGATGCTCTCCTCATTGTAGATCCAAAAATTCTAAAATTAAGGAGTAATAATATAATTTTGTTTTTCTAGAATTTCATTTGCATTATTCAATTTGGCATTTGATCATGCCATCTCTTGAATATATGTTTAGCTCATTTTTGTTTAAATTTTAAGAAAAAAGAAATTGAAGTATAAAAATTGAAACAAAAAATCTTCCACTTTATTCTCGTTTGGACTCAGCACATGATTAACAGAGTTTAAATTTTTTTAATTGTTTATAAATTATGATTCTCACAAAATGTGTTGATAATAAATTAATTGTCTATATTTAACTAATTAAAAAAAAATTAAATTAACCTTTGCCAAACATACCCTCAAAGATAAATGGGGTGCATGGATTGGGTTTTTGCGGCACAATGAAAAACATAATCAAATTAAATGCATACCATCACCTGTATGAAGCTCATTATTTTGGGCAAAAGAATGAGAATTCTAGCCGTTGGAGTCAAAGTTATGCCCCACACAAGACTTGAGAAGTCAACAATTTTCAGATGATTTGATGGTTAACAGCTATAATTCTCATTATTTTGTTCAAATAATTTGTCTCAAACAAGGGCTTATTTACAAGATTCTAAGTGCCTATCAACAATGGATCACAAAGAATTTGTAACTAAAAAAATAAATAAAAAATATTGTGAATTTCGAAAAATATGTAATTATAAGCAAACACTACAAAATGAGCAAGGACTTTTCACGACACAATCTTGAGTATCTTTTGTAAGCAAAATATTCCTCCCCAATTGAATAATAAGAAAAAAGGTTTGTAGCTTCTTTGCCGTTATTGATAAATTAAAATTTTAATTTTTTAATCATAAATTCATCTATCGTCCACCAGTTTCATCATACCACCATTATTCCTCCTAAAGAGAACCAATAATTCTGGAACTGAGGTTTGATGAACCCTTGCCCCCTTTCACCTTTCTTTATCAATCCGTATCTGTTTATCGGCGCTATTTGATTATTTCTAATTTTTGCGTCCCATTAAACGTTAGCAATTCTTGCAAATTTTCTGATCTTTTCACAAAAAGAGTTGCAGCTTTGACAGAGAATTAGTTTTGTTGATTGATTAAGAAGAAGAAAATTAAGAGAATGAACTCGGAATTACTTGAATAAACAAGGATGCATGGTTAATGTTGAGGGAACTCGAAATTCAATTAGAACTTTTCCATCCTGAAATATTTGCTCATGAGGTTATGCTTTAATTGCTTCTCGAATATGTGAGTGTGTTTCGAATTTGGCAAAAATCAAAGTTATAGCTACGGTCATAAATAAAGTGGAAGTAATCCCGTGCTGGGTTGCTATAGTTTTTCATCGAATGAGAAGTTAAGCCTGAAAATTCATAAGAACATGGCTGCTAGAATTTTACAGAACACACGTGATCTTAGCTGAACCTATCTTCTATGTTGTAATAAGATAGATGGCAATAGAGCGGAGAGCAGAACATATATGTAAAGTCTGGCTTAGTTTCCCAGTGCACCTTCTAACAAAGCCTGGCCTATTTGCTGCGCCCCTCCTTCGATTATTCCAGTAACTGCAGCCTCAACTATTTCCTTGACAATATCGTTTCATCTTTGCAGGTTGGACATACCCTTCATGGATAGGCAAGACCGGTGAGGTATAGGAATGATGCAATTGATGAGATGATGGTGCCGGCCCAACTGAATAGCCAGGAATTGGATATGTGGTTGGAGTATACTGGACTCCAACATGTGGTTGCCTTTGGATTTGAGGAGGAGGGACACTTCTGGACTTAACAATCTGAGGTTGATTTTTCCTCTGAATTCCTGAGGTAGAACAATCTTGTTTCATACTAGATTGAGGTTGTAATTTTACGCTATCCTTTGCACACTTGAGATGGGCATCAAACTCACACATATTACATCGGTAGAGCCAATGATTTGATCCAGATCCTCCACAGATATCACAAATAAAGGCCTTGTCTCCGTAGGGTGACTCAAAGCATAGATTAAGTGCATGATCATGAGCATTAGACTTAACTGATGAACGAAGAAATGCACAAACAGTATGCAAATCAAGATGGCAGTTTTCACAGTGGTAACAGAAGCCAGTACCTATTGTTGCACACGCGTTGCATTCAAATGCGAATTCCGGGTAGGAAGGAGCA
>CADEPD010009605.1:0-12509 GCA_902829195.1 Fraxinus dipetala
AGGAACTCCCCAGCGTGCTATAGTCTTACAGTACCACGTCTAGGTATAGCACTGGAGAAACTCCTTTCTCTTTAGCTTTCGGGGTAGAAGCTTTGATCCCACTTGAAATAGGGATTCTCTCAATCGAACAATGATGTATAATGAGGAAAAAAAATGAAAAGACGTTGCGAGGAGAACTGGATCTAGTGGAAGAAAGAAAAAATGAGGGTGAAATCAAGAATGTCGTATATAAGCAATGCAATGCGAAGTATTATAATCAGAAGGTCAGGAAACGAGAGTTCGAGGTCGGTAACCTAGTGTTAATAATTTTTTTTCTAGCTACATGGGAACCCAACTCTGGATCTTTAGGACCTAATTGGGAAGGTCCCTATAGAGTAACCGAGTATTACTTAAGGAGCCTACGAGCTGGAAGATATGGAGGGCAGACCTCTATTGCATCCTTGGAATTCAGAACATCTTAAGAAATATTACCAGGAGAAGTAAATGTATCTTGTATTATGGATCTATTATCTATAATAAAAATGTGTGTTTTGTTAAAAAGAAAAATATACAGGCATATAGTAGAATGAACTAAGATTGCATGTGCTACAATACTTCGAGAAATTTCTTGACATGGAAATCATTAAAACCCTTCTCATCAGCAGGTCGAACTAAATTTGCATATGCTGCAACACTTAGGGAGATTTCCTAACATGGAAATCATTAAATCCCTGCTCATAAGCAGGCCGAACTAAGGTTGCATGTCCTGCACCACTTAGAAATTTTTTCTAAATAGGGAACCATTAAAACTTTTGCTTAATTAGTAATTCGAGCTAAGGTTACATGTATTACAACGTTCAGTTTGAATAAAAATAGCAAGGTTCATTTCTCATAAAATTACAAAAAATTGCAAAACTAGTAAAATCTTTGAGGTAATAACACTGTGTTAAATGAAAGCTAAAATGTTGTCCTTTCATTCATGAAACAAAATTACAGGTAAAGCTCCAAAAAGAAGTTTCAATGTTTGACAAATGATTATAAAAAATATAATAACAATAAAACTAAGAAGCTCGTGGGTTTTGTGGACCTGGGAACTCGTTCTCAACATCTTCGTTGGTAGGGGAGATTTGAACTCTTGCTGCCTTCGACAACTGCTCGAGCTCTTTCTGTTGTTCCTTATAAGCTTCTACCAGGAATGAGGTATCAAAGTCCAGCCTCTCCTTGTTGATGTACTTTATTATTTCTCCCAAGGCTATATCATAAGCATCTTGAGCTAATGCATCGAACTCAAGAGAGGCTCTCCATTCATCTACCGCCCTAGAAGCTTTGACCTCGGCCTCTATCGCCCTCTTGGCAGCCTCTTCAGCTCTTTTTTCAGCCTCATCAGCTTGGGCTTTTTCTTCGTCAGCCCTTTTCTTTTCATTTTCAGCTCGGGCAGTGGCTTTATTCCCCAAATATGTAGAGCTTTGTTCTTATCCATAAGTTTAAGCTATGAGGTTAACCTCGCATTCAGTTCCACTCCCATTTTGTTGAGGTGATCTTCATAATCTTTTTCTTTATCAGAAAATCTCGCCTTTTCTGCCTCCATTTTTTCAAATAGGCCTAAAGCTTGGGTTTTAACCTCCAACATTTTATCAAGCTTGGCCTTCACTTGGGAATAAGAAAGTAATTTAAGTTACAAAATTGAAAACCGTAGTAAATTTCTAAGTATAAGAACTTGGGCAAAATACCTTATCTGCCACAGACATCATATACAAAATAGATTTGTGGTTGTGGAATTGAGCTGAGATTATAGCCTCACCAACAAAAATCTCAGCTAAATACTATTTCTCCCTCTCGTTCCAACTCTTGGTAAGGAGAGTAGCTGTCTCTCTTAAAGGGAAGAGAGTGCTATAGTGGACCCCATTGAGGAAAATGGAGCTCATAGAAAGTCGAGAAGTATCTCAGGTCGGTGACCCACTAAATTATCAACATTGGGCCTCTTCAGATCAGGACACTTGTCCTGCAACCTTGAAGAGTTAGTCGCAATAGTCGTTGGGACGACGATGGGTACTAATGGTGACCCTTGATGAGGTAACGAATGTATAGACTTTTCTGAAGAAGAAGAAGAAGAAGAAGAAGAAGCCAATGGAGTAGAATGTTTAGATGGCTCCTTAGAGCGACGCCGTTTCAAGAGCTGCTCGGGCTCGACCTCAAGTTTCTCAAGTTGGTCCACAACCTTGGTAGAGATATTCTTCTTTTTTTCTTTGGCAGTTGCTACTACTGCTTTTGCTGCTTTGTACCCCAACATATCGGATCTTGGCCTAAAATGAAAATTGATATGCATCAGTGCCGTGTCCAAAGTAAAAATTAATAGGGGTACATGGAGTATACTTACGAGGGAAAAATTAAATTTGTTAGAAGGGTGATCTTAACACATAAGTAGGAAAAGAAATCGAAGGTGATGTTCACTTACATAACGGGTGATAGAGAGTAGGGACTACATCCTCTCTATTCACCTCTACAGGATGGAACTACCATTCTCCCAGAACAAGAAGAACTCTCTTTCCACTTTTTTTGTTGAAGAGGGAGTATCTAACACTAACGGACCTCCCATCCTAGGTTTAACACTAGCATACCACCAACCTATATTTTTCCCGTCCTCTTTAAATGTAAAAAAGAGAGTTGAATTGAGCTACACTTAGCTCGTGGTGACCTAATTGATCCCACAAAATTAAGGTTGTCACTAAAGTTCTCCACCCGTTAGGACAGAGTTGGCTATGAGCTATTTCCCATGAAGAAAGAAATTTACATATAATCCTAGGGAATGGAAATCGTAAACCAACATTGAGAATAGCTGAATTCAAAGCTACACATCCTACTGGTGGAGTGTTAGCTCGGTCAGATGAGGTTGGGATTACTAATTCCACTGAACTAGGAATACTATACTTAGCCCTTAAACTAGCAAGCATGTCTCCCTAACCACCGACTTATAAGAATCTGCCCTCTATTCCTCAATATTTCCCTCACTACCCTTATGAGATCTAATCTCTTCCCTTTCATGGTTTTGTTCTATATTCCTACAAGTATCTAATTGTTCTGGGTAAATTGAGTTAATGGGGACTGGTGTCAATATTTCCTGACAGTCCGAGCTAGCAGAAGAAAAAGGTACTGATTCCTCATGTTGGTTACCCTAGAAATGTACCCTCGACTCGTCCGAACTTATATGAACAACCGAGGTAAAATACAACAAAAAGGAAAAATAAAGAAAGGTATTTTTGTTAAAAGGAATACCTGAATATGGATGACCTGACTCAGAAAATAAAAAAGAATGTGAAGAAAATTTTTTGGAGAGCAAAAGTGTGAAAAGATGAGAGCAAAAGTGCGAAAAATGAGGGGGTAAAATTTATTTAAAGGGAAGGAATATTGAAAGGCGCGATCTTGGCCGTTAGATGATTAAATGGAAGGAAAAATGAATGGCTAGATTTAATCACTTCAGGACAACGTCGTTTCGCTGAAGCTTTCAGAGGAAGAAACTAAATGTGCATGACAGCTCATTAGCAAGTTACGACTTGACACCTGTTCATGTCATTTCTTACTGTAATGATTATGGAAATAGAAAAATGTGCAATTATATTCAAGGCCAGTCCGTCACCAAGGCGAGCACCGACCTGGAGGGATAATTGTTGACATTCGACCTCCGAGGTCGTTAAGTACAGTTTGTTGTATGCATTAGACTCATGCTAATGTGAGCTCGTATATTTGAGGTCAGCTTATATTGGCTATTGTTGAGGTTCGAGGGGATATAATAATTGAAGATTCCTTACAAATTGTATAAATAGTCAATCAATAAGTGACATTTGGAAGGTCTTACATCCGTGCCCGCCAATTTCACCAATCACATACTTTAGCTTCATTCCCGAAGTAGTTCATTAATTGGCGGAGAGACCACATGTAATGTTAACTCATGATGGACTGACAAGCCGAGGTCACTAACTAATCCTAACGTGCCAATTGTGTACTTTCTCAGCTTGGTACTATAGCTGATAAGACAAGGAAATGAAGAATGCATGTGAATCTTTCTCTATAAAAGGAAGGATAAGAGCTTTAGAAAAGGAGAAAAGAAGAAAAAGAAGTTAAAAACACTTCATATTTCAAATATCTCCTTGGAGAAAAGAAAGAGCAAACATTATAGTTATAATTGTAATTTTCAAATTACTATCAATAAAATTCTTATTTACATTTTAAGTTAGCTTGAATCTTGTTCATACAATTTTTGACGTCAACAACTTCTATAAGAAAGCTGGACATATGAAGAAGGAATGTTCCAAATACGTCACATGGCGTGTAAAGAAATGCACACTTCTCATTTTGATTTGTTTTGAAGTTAATTTAGCTTATATACCTAGTCATATTTGGTGGGTAGATTTTTGTGCTACTACTCATGTGTGACTATGCAGGTTGCTTGTGGAGCCGAAAGCCAAATAATGTTAAAATATTCATCTATGTGGGAAATGGTAAAATAGTTGCAGTTGAGGCAATAGGAACTTTTAGATTGTCATTTAAGACGAGTTATTTTCTAGATTTGAAAAGAAATATATATAGTACCGTCATTTAGACGAAATTTAATTTCTATTTCTGTTTTGGACAAATTTGATTTTTCTTGTTCATTTGGAAATAATAAAGTTAGTCTTTTTCAAGATTCAAATATTATTACAACTGATTTTTTGATTGATAATCTATACTTATTAAATATAGTTACCTCATATAATATAACCTTGCAAACAACCACTTGTGGTACAAGATACAAATTAACCGATGAGAATTATGTCATACTGTGACATAATCATTTGGACATATCTCAAAATAGAGAATATAGAGATTTGTATCTGACGAAATTCTTGATCCTCTTGATTTAACAAATTTCTAAGTTTGCATTGAATGTTTAAAGAAAAACAAATTAACATAAGAAAATTAGGTGCCAACATAAGTTCAGGTATCTTAGAATTAATATATACTGATATCTGCAGACCATTCCCTACAATTTCTTGGAATGGTCAACAATATTTTATTCATTCATAGAAGATTATTATCGTTATGGGTACCTATATTTCATTCATGAGAAGTCACAAGTTGTGAACATTTTTAAGGTTTTCAAAGCTGAAGTTGAAAATCAATTAGGCAAGAAAATTAAGGTTGTCGAATATGATTGTGGTGGTGAATACTATGGCTAATATGACTTATCAAGCAAATAACGTCCAGAACCTTTTGCGAAATTTCTAGAGGAATGCGGAATTGTAACACCTCCAATCTTGATACCTAAATTTGAAAGTATTATCATTTAATTTAATCTTAAAAATCATAAATGCGGAAAGAGGATTTAACTTTTCTTCAACATAATAAACACCAATGCTGTATTATTTAAAATAATTTGTGCTTAATAAAAATATAAGAAAATTAAATTAAATGTTAACTTTATTTACAAAATGAATTCAATATTTAAATGTGGTAATTCTAAGTCCGTGTCACCATAAGTCATCATCTTGAATTATCTTGCTTTCATCATTTGAAAATGGGGAGGGATAATATGGAATGAGCTAATGCTCAGTAAGTAAACTGCATGTATCTGATGTATGCTTATGATATGTATATTAATTTATTTAAAATAAATGAATTTCCTCAATGTGTATTCCATTTTCTTTCATTTCTTTAAAAACCTTAACATTGATATCGTGAGTTCACTTGGTGTATCGTCTAGTCAATCAGAATGTAGTGAACAATTATTAATTGACGTACTATATTCGAAATATAACAGATATAACGACCCAATTTTTAAAATTCAAATCATTACCAAAAGTTTCATTTAAACTTTAAATAACATGAAATGCAATATATATAAAATTATGTAATGGTAACTTACTCAAATTCATGTAGAAAATTTTATATATTCATTTATAAAAAGGAAAGAACAAAGATCTTCCCACACCATATCTTTATCGCATACATTTGGAAAGATCAAATAAAATTAATCTACAATTTAAGAATTACGGGCATAATTCAATACATGTATAATAATTACCATTTGATTTTATTCAATTCAAGTATACATATGCAGTAACCAATATCTTTTCTTTATAAAGCATAATTAGTGAAAATGGGTTACGAAAAATTATGATCATAAAATTCAATTCAATGCATAATTAAATATTTAACAATACCATATAAAGTTAAGCGCAAATTTAGTTTTCCTTTTTTTTCATCAACAAGTACAGGGACAAAAGATATGTGGCGGGTCCCCCAAAATTAGTTCGATTCTATATTAAATCATATCTCCAGTTATATCGAATTCCTTGGATGAATTCATACATATCTCATTTTACTATTCGTGATAGTTAATATATACTAGAATAGTACATTGATGGAAAATGTGTGGTTAAAAAAAAAGATTTTTTTAATTTACGTATAATATTATTTTAATGAAAAATGTGTGATTGAAAAGAAAAAAAAATATATTTTGAAAAAAATTGAAATCAAACATAATAAAGCTAAGGTTACTGCTTAAATTTAATATCTTCAGTCACATTGCACACAACTTGATTTATTAAATCCAATTATTCATGGTACAACGATAACACCTCATCGTCTGCTAACCAACGATCCATTCTAACCCGTGAGAGAGGGAAAATAGTGAGTATATAGGAATACTCAGTAGGACATTAGTGTTGTATAATCTCGAATAAAAATATCAATTCATATATTGAAATAGTTATACCGTCATATCATATCTTTAGAAATCAGTAAGAGCTCATAACATATCATATTTTTAGTATCAGATGGCCATATCATATCATATCGTATCATATCAATAATTCATTAGTGTTAAGAATTGAACTACATACATCAGCTTTTCACGTCAGCTGAGCATTGGCTGCTACATCATCTAAGTCCATAACCAGCTCAAGCATTACATCATCAGTCTCTTTCCTTGCTGTCTTGAAGCCATTTATCATTTGTAGTGCTAGTACTCATTATGTTGTAAATGATTCCAGACATGATCCACTAATTTAGGAACTAACCAACTGCAGCATATTCTAGATCATTCTTTCAACATTCCTTTGCATTATATAATTTCAAAGCTATGGTAATGAGAATCACGGTTAATAGCATTCTATCTTTAATTAAACTTTAACTTGGTATCAGAGCAACCATGGCCAACGCCAGCAATACTCCACAAAATGCTGATCCTATCTCTGTGCCAGCATCAATCTCTAGCAGTACTGCTTTTCCTCTACTAGATAGCAACAACTCCTCACCTTTTGGCGTCAACCTCACTCAAATTGTTCTAGTGAAATTGGACAAAAACAACTTCCTACTATAGAAGAATATGATTGTACCAATTATTCGTAGGATGTCCCCAAGAATTCATTGGTAGCCAAGTTACTGATAAAGTAGGAACTAGCATTGAGATGATTAAGAATCCTGAGTATGGCCAATGGATGTCAACAGATCAGCTACTTATGGGATAGCTCTATTCCTCTATGACTCCAGACATTGCCATGAGAGTCATGGGTGCAACAAACTCAAAAGAGACATGGACAACAATTGAAGAAAGTTATGGAGTTTAAAATAGGTCCAGAATTACGTTCCTCACTGGTGAACTACAAAAATCAAGGAAGGGAACAATGGATATTGATCAATACTTAAACAAGGTGAAACAACTTGCTGACAACCTTGAAATTGCTAGGAAAACCATCTCTCACACAGACCTGGTTACTCAAGTTTTAGCTGGATTGAATGAGGACTACACCTTTATTGTTGTCCAAATCAATAACATGGACCACATATCTTGGGGAAAACTCTAATGACTTATGAAAGAAGATTAGAACACCTCAATTCCTTGAGAAATGACATAGCAGGAATCTACATTGATCAAACCCTGCTAACTTTTCTCAAAGGTCCAATTCTAATCACCTTGGTTTCAGACCTTACAGACAAGCCACATGAGGAATATTTACTAATTTTAACTACAGAAGTGGAAGAAGGGGTAGAAACAGAGGATGTAATTTACATAGTGGTGGCAGTGACAGACTAGTTTGCCAGGTGTGTGAAAAAATTGGTCATAAAGCCAACATATGTAAATTCACATATGATAACAGATACACTGGTGTATTACCAAATCAAAGAACTAGCTATAACTTCTCACCTACAGCCCTTATAGCATATCCTAGCATAATATGTGATCAAGCATGGTTTGCAGAGACAAAAGCCAGCAACCACATCACTTTAGATAAAGGAAACATCACCTCATTCAATGAATATGTTGGTAAGGAGAAAATCATGATAGGAAATGGAAGTAAGTTACACATCTCTCACTTTGGCACCACAAATGTTCTAGTTTTAAATGATAAAACTCTGGTACTGAACAAACTTCTCCATGTCCCTGAGATTAAGAAAAACCTTATCAGTGTTTCTCAATTAACTTCAGACAATGATGTTTACATGGAATTTTACTCTAATTGTTGTTTTGTCAAGGACAAGTCATCAAAGAAAGTGATCCTGCAAGGGAAGCTTAAGGAGGGGTTGTACCAGATGGACTTTCCTCATCAAAATGCGAAGTGTCTGTCTCAGGAGTCAGTCCTCTCAAATAATTCCTTCTGCAGTCTATCTTCTATTGTTCCTAGTCATGAGTCTTTAATTTCCACAATTGATGTATGGCACAAAAGACTTGGTCATCCTTTCAGCCAAGTGATGACTCAAGTACTCAAGTCATGTAATCTAAAAGTTAAAAAAATGATATCAAATCTTTTTGCAATGCTTGTCAATTTGGTAAAGCTCATCAGTTATCATTTTCTTTATCTTCATCGCATGCCAAAACCCCTTTAGAATTGGTTTTCACAGATGTATGTGGGCAAGCTCAAATTCAATTTGCCTCAAGTTTTAAGTATTATATATCCTTCTTAGATGACTTCAGCAGATTTACCGGGATCTATCCTCTAAAACATAAACATGAAGCCTTAAATGTGTTTGTTTAGTTCAAAAAACTTGTTGAAAATAAACTAGCTAGCAAGATAAAAACCCTGCAAACTGACTAGGGAGGTGAGTACAGAGCTTTCTCTAACTTTTTAGCACAAGAAGGAATCGAATTCAGGCACCCATGTCCTTATACCTTAGCCAAAAATAGAAGAATGGAAAGAAAACATAGGCATATAACTGAAACCGGCCTAACTCTTTTAGCTCAAGCCAAATTACCTTTGAAGTATTGGTGGGAGTCTTTTCAAACTACTACATATCTTATAAATAGGCTACCTACACACACACTTGAAATGCTTTCACCTTATCAAGTCTTGTACAAAAAGGAACCTAACTACCTGGCCTTAAAGGTGTTTGATTGTGTCTGTTATCCATGCTTAAGGACTTACCAAAAATATAAGTTCAGCTTTCACTCAACAAAGTGCACTTTCGTAGGTTACAGTGAGTCTCATAAAGGCTATACGTGCCTAAGTTCAACTGGAAAACTTTACATCTCAAGGCATGTTGTATTCAATGAATTGGAGTTCCCATTCGAGTCCTTACCTTCTGCCAAAAATAAAGCAAAACCAGCAGCGACTGAAACAATAGTATTATACTTTCACCTTCATTCTTAATTGAACAAATCAATCTCTACCTCAAGTCTTCTGATGCAACTCACCCTGAAGCTTCTCATGCTGAACATCACTCATCTTTTGGCTTAAATGGCACTCAATATGATAACATACTACATGGTGATGAACTTAGTAAACCTGATAGAATTAACACTGAAGAGAATACTAAAACAAAACCTGCAGTATCAGAATCAGATGGTGAAATCTCTCAACAATCAAATGATAATGTAATTAAAGAAAGGCCTCAGCAGAGAGCAGGTAATCTGAATGAGCACCCTATGATCACTAGGGTAAAAGTTGGAGTATTCAAACTAAAAGTTTATCTGTAAAGGTCAACCGAAAACAACTTAGAACCTAAGAGTGTAAAAAAGGCTATGATGAATGGTGAATGGAAGAAAACTATGGAGGAAGAGTTCAATGCTTTGAAAAAGACCAAAAGCTAGGAACTTGTACCCCCTTCACCAGTATACAACATAGTAGGAAATAAATGAATCTTCAAGATCAAACATAGCATAGATGTTTCAGTGCAAAGGTTCAAAGCCAGACTGGTAGCCGAAGGTTTTCATCAAACCCCTGGAATTGACTTCTATGAAACATTCAGTCCTGTTATCAAACCATCCACTCTCAGAATAATTCTCACCCTAGCAGTTGCAAAGGACATGACAATTAGACAAGTAGACATCAACAACGCCTTCTTGAATGGAGAGGTGGAAGAGACAGTTTATATGAACCAGCCTGAAGGTTTTGTGGTTAAATCAAGGCCAAATCATGTCTGTAAATTAAACAAGGCACTCTATGGATTGAAACAGGCTCCTAGAACCTGGTATGGCAAACTGAAGACAACATTTTTAAGTTGGAAGTTCAAGCAATCTATGGCTGATACTTCACTCTTTTACTTTAAGAATGAAAGGCACATAATTTTTGCACTTATTTATGTAGATGATATTGTAATAACATGCAAAGATAGGGATTTATTGCAGGAGTTCATAGACACCTTAAACAAAAAATTCGCATTGAAGGACATGGGAAGACTACATCACTTTCTTGGAGTTGAGGTATTATGGCATGATTCAGGACTTCATCTCACACAAACAAAATACATTGCAGATCTGCTTGAGAAGTTTGAGTTGCAGAACTTAAAACCATGTCCTACACCTGTTCCTGCTGGTAATTTATTGTCCAAAACTGATGGAGAAGTGCTGAAGGATCCCTCGACTTACAGAAGTGCAGTAGGAGGTCTGCAGTACCTTCCACATACCAAACCAGATATTACTTTTGTTGTTAATAAATTAAGCCAATTTTTTCAAAAACCTATATCCTTACACTGGTAGGCACTGAAGAGAGTATTGAGATATCTCAGAAGAACAATAAACCATGAACTATGGATTCAAAGAAGTGATAGACTGATATTGAATAGTTACTCAGATGCAAATTGGGTTTCCTGTTTGGATGATAGAAGATCAACAACCGGCTATTATGTTTACCTAGGAGAAAACTTGATAGCCTGGTCTTCAAAGAAGCAGCATGTTGTAGCAATTCAAGTACTGAATCAGAATATAGGGCTCTTGTAGCAACTGCCTCAGAAATCACTTGGATTCAATCACTCTTTCAAGAATTAGAGCTTCCACTGGCTGCAACTCCAACCATTTAGTGTGATAACATAAGTACAGGTGCCTTGGTTGCCAACCCAGTGTACCATGCTAGAACAAAACATATAGAATTGGATGTACATTTCATCAGAGATAAAGTTATAGCAAAAGAATTGAAAGTGAAATATGTGCTTTTCTCAGACCAAATTGCAGATTTGTTGACCAAGGGACTGAACCACTCAAGATTTTTCTTCTTGAAAGACAAGCTTGGAGTTACTCTGATACCTTTTAGCTTGAGGGAGAGTGTTAAGAACTGAACTACACACATCAGTTTTTCACATCAGCTGAGCATTGGTTGCCACATCATCTAAGTCCTTAACCAGCTCAAGCATTGCATCAGCAATCTCTTTCCTTGCTGTCTTGAAGCCGTTTATCATTTGTAGTGCTAAGACTCATTCTGTTGTAAATGATTCCAGACATGATCTACTAATTTAGGAACTAACCAACTGCAGCATATTCTAGATCATTCTTTCAACATTCTTTCGTATTATATAATTTCAAAGCTATGGTAATGAGAATCATGGTTGATAGCATTCTATGTTTAATTAAACTTCAACTATTAGCATAACATTTATCAGCATCAAAATAAAATAAAATGAAACAAATCATTTGCACCTCGTAATCCTACCTTCTATCGAATCAATTTTTGAAAGGCCAAATCTAAACTCACATTCCAAACTTTATTTTGTCTATAGTTTTGTGTCGTGTACGTGCATGTTTTGAATATAGAATTACTATTTGAATTCATCAAAATCAAAACAGATTACTACATGGGGTTGAATTAGAAATTTAAATAATAATTAATTTAATTAATTACAAATTAAAGGCAAAATCTTTCAAATTTAATAACTTGGGGCTTAACTTATTTGAAATAACTATTGCTTGAATCGAAGAATTCCAATTAATTACAAGCTACAGAAGAAGTCCAATATTGATATACTAATTATCACTCTATTAATAATTAATTATTTGACCCAAAATAATATTGGATTTAACACTATTTTATCTAGTCCATCAACTTTGCAAAATTATAAAAACATAGCAGATAGAACAAATAATTTTATTCTATAAAATTTTCGGCCATTACAACAGAAGCCCTTCAAAGTCGAAGAACATAGATATTAAGTCTCAAGCTATTAAGGAAAGAGTGAAGAGTCATATAGTGTCTACGTAACATATAGGAATAAACTCCATAATTGCGGATAATTTCATTAAGGGTTTACCATCTAAAGTCTTTCATGAGCACACTGCTCATATGTGT
>CADEPD010009606.1:0-10167 GCA_902829195.1 Fraxinus dipetala
CTGAGGTGAATAGAGAGGATGTAGTCCCTACTCTCTATCACCCGTTATGTAAGTAAACATCACCTTCGATTTATTTTCCTGCTTTTGTGCTAAGATCGCCCTTCTAACTGATTTAGTTTTTTTCTTTCAGATTATAAGAAAGCTACCCTGAGCTCGACCACACAAAGATAAGTCGATACTATCAGAGCTCTCCCCAAGAGCAAAGATCTTGCAAGTTTGTGATTTTAGACATAAGCTTATTTTTGGCAGGATAATTCCAGTCTTTGCCACCGACCTCAGCGTCAACCCGACCTACGACCTCGGCTCCAACTTTTTCTCATAAGTATACTCCATGTACTCCTATTAAGTTTTACCTTGGACGTGGTACTGATGTATATCAATTTTCATTTCAGGCCAAGATCCTAATATGTTGGGATATAAGGCAGCAAAAGCAGCGACAGCAGCTGCCAAGGGAAAAAAGAGGGATATCCCTGCCAAGATTGTGGACCATCCCGAGGAGCCTGAGGTCGACCCTGAGCAGCCTCTAAACTGGCGTCACTATGAGGAGCCATCTAAGCATTCTAATCCATTAGCTTCTCCTCCAGAAAAGTCTATACATCCATTACCTCATCAAGGGTCACCATCAGTACCCATCGCCATCCCAATCACTATTGTCGCTAGCTCGTCGAGGTCGCACGACAAGTGCCCAGATTTGCAGAGGGCCCAATGTTGATAATTTAGTGGGTCACCAACCTGAGATACTCCTCGACTTTCTACGAGCTCCATCTCTCTCAAAGGAGTCCACTGCAGCACTTATTTCCCATTTGAGAGAGTCGGCAACTCTCCTTACCAGGAGCTGGAATAAGAGGGAGAGGCAGTATTTAGCTGAGATGTATGTTTGTAAGGCTTCTAAGGCAGTAGACGAATGGAGATCCTCTCTTGAGTTCGATGCATTAGCTCAACATGCATATGTTGTAGCCTTAGGAGAAATAATAAAGCACATCAACAAGGAGATACCAGATTTTGATACTTCCTTCTTAGTAGAAGCTTATAAGGAACACCAGAAAGAGCTCGAACAGTTATCGAAGTTAGCAAAAGCTCGAATCTCCTTTGCCGACGAAGATGTTGAGGACGAGTTCCTAGCTCCACAAGATCCACCAGCTTCTTAGTTTTGTTATTATTATTATTATTAAATTTTTTTATAAGCCTTTGTCAAACTTTTAAACTTCTTTTTGGAACTTTACCTGTAATTTTGCTTCATGAATGAATGGACACCATTTTAGCCTTCATTTAAGATACAATGCTATTACCTTAAAGATTTTTACTAGTTCTGTAGTTTTCTTTTTGTAATTTTACGAGAAATGAACTTTGCTATTTTCATTCGAACTAAACTAATACATGTAACCTTAGCTCGAATTACTAATTAAGCAAAGCATTAATGGTTTCCTGTTTAGGAAATTTCTCTAAGTGTTGCAGTACATGCAACCTTAGTTCGGCTTGCTGATGAGTAGGGCTTTAATAATTTCTATGTTAGGAAATTTTTCTAAGTGTTGCAGCACATGCAACCTTAGTTTGGTCTGCTAATGAGCATGGCTTTAGTGATTTCCATGTTAGGAAATTTTTCTAAGCGTTGCAGCACATACAACCTTAGTTCGGCTTGCTAATGAACATGGCTTCAGTGATTTCCATGTTAGGAAATTTTTCTAAGTGTTGCAGCACATGCAACCTTAGTTCGACCGGATGATTAGCAAGGCTTTAATGATTTCAATGTTAGGAAATTTTTCTATGTATTGCAGCACATGCAACCTTAGTTCGGTCTGCTATATGTTTGCATATTTTTTCCTATTAACAAAACACACATTTTTATTATAGATGATAGATGCATAATACGAAATACATTTACTTCTACTGGTAGTATTTTTTAAGATGTTTTGCATTCCAAAGATATAGCAGAGATTTGCCCTCCATATCTTCCATCTCGTAGGTCCCTTTAAGTAATACTCTGGTTACTCTATAGGGACCTTCCCAATTAGGTCCTAAAGATCCAGATTTAGGTTCTCTTGTAGCCAGAAAACTTTTTCTTAACACCAGGTTTCTTGACCTTCTGATTATAGTACTTCGCATTGCGTTGCCTATATACGGCATTCCTGATTTCAGCCTCATTCATTCACTCTTCTACTAGATCCAATTCTCCTCGCAATATCTTCTAATTTGTTCTTCATTATACATCATTGTTCAAATAGAGAGAATCTCTATCTCAAGTAGGATCATAGCTTCCACCCCGAAAGATAAAGAGAAAGGGATTTCTTAGGTGCTATTCCTAGACATGGCACGGTAAGACCATAGCACGTTGGAGAGTTTCTCAGCCCATCCCCCTTAAGAGCATCAAGTTTTGCCTTTAGCGTATGCTTGATGATCTTATTGATTGCTTTGACTTGACCATTAGCTTGGGAATCATTTGGCTTGGATAAATGCTTCCGTATGCCAAGTCTTTTACAAAAATTAGCAAAACAAGTATTGTCAAACTGCTTTCCATTGTCAGTTACGATGGAATGAGGTATTCCAAATCTACACACAATGGACTTCTACATGAAGTCGGTAGTCTTTTGTTTGGCGAACTTAGCAAGGGGCTCAGCTTCCACCCATTTAGTGAAGTAATCCACTGCGACAAATGCAAACTTTGTTCCACCTTTTCCAGTAGGCATGAGACCAATTAGATAAACCCCTCCACTTCAGCTCTTACACAATTCAGCTCTTCTGGTGGGAGCTTTATGTTAGGAGCAAAACGTTGACATTTTTCACATTTTCTGGCAAATTCCAATGCATCATTCTTCATGGTGGCCAAAAATTATCCTTTTCGCATGATTTTATGAACTAATGATTGCCCACCGGAATGATTTCCACACACTCTTTCGTGTATTTCTTGCAAAGCATAAAGTGTCTTCTCTTCATCCAAGCATCTCAACAAAGGTATGGAATATCCTCGTTTGTAGAGAACATTGTCAATCAATGTATACCTTGCTGACCTCATCCGAAGTTTTCTCGCCTCAATGAGATTTTCTGGACATGACACTGTCTTCAAGTAAGAACTGATTTCATCCATCCATGTAGGCTTGGGATCAATCATCGTAGAAATAGTTTCCAATCTTTCGATTGTTGAATGAGAAATCCTTCCTACAGGAATGCTGTCAAACTCCTCTATTCCTTCACTTGTGCCAGTCGAGCTAAGGCATTCGCATGACCATTTTGAATTCGGGAAATTCGTTTGACTAGGATACTTTGGAAATTTTTGAACTCTTACCTGACAATTTGGAGATAGCTATTCATCATTTCTTCCTTAGTTTGGTACATTTCGTTGACTTGATTGACCACCAATTGCGAGTCACTGTAGACTATCAATGAGTAACTCTCTTTTCCTTCGCAATTCTCGCTCCTGCTATGAATGCTTCATATTCAGCCTCATTGTTTGAGGCTTTAAAGTTGAACGATAATGCTTCTCAATATAATTGGCGATTTGGACTAATCAAGACAACTTCAGCTCCTGACCGAGCTCCAATAGACAATCCTTCAACAAAGAGTTCCCATGGAGTATCGTGAATGAGTTCTTCTAGTGGATCTGAACTAAATTCCGCAACAAAAATCAGCGAGTGCTTGGCCCTTTATGGAGGTGCGATGTTTGTATCTTATGTCGAACTGTCCAAGTTCTACTGGGCACTTAACCATCCGACCTGAAGTATCAGGCTTCGTAAAACTTGCCTTAATGGAAAATTAGTGAAGATCTCAATTGGGTGTTCCAAAAAGTAGGGCCTCAACCTTCTTGCTGCTATAACCACATCATAAGCCAGTTTTTCTAAGAGAGAATAATGGAACTTGGCTTCATGAAGAGCTTTGCTTACATTGTAAACAAGATGTTGTATTCCTACATCCTCCCTAGCTAAAACAGCACTAATAACATGCTCAGATGCTGCAAGATATAAAATCAACATTTCTCCTACTTTTGGTTTTGATAGCACTGGTGGCTACGCTAATTGTTGTTTCAGTTCATCAAAGGCGAGCTGGCATTCAGGGGTCCATTCAAACTTTTTTCCTCTTCGTAAGATATCGAAGAAATATTTGCACTTATCAGTCGACTTTGACATAAAACAACTGAGGGCACTGCTCGTCCAGTCAAATTTTGAACCTCCTTAGATTTTGTTGGGGCATGCATTTCGATGATAGCTCGTATCTTTTCCAAATTTTCTTTGATTCCCGACGACTCACTAAATAACCTAAGAATTTTCCTGAGCTCACACCAAAAGACATTTGTGTGGATTCAACTTCATCCCATATTTTCTCAAGATATCAAACATTTCAGAGAGATGTTATCGATGGTCCCCAGCATCCGCACTCTTTACTAACATATCATCCACATACACTTCCATAGTTTTACCAATCTGATTGGCAAACATGGAATTGACCAGATGTTGATAGGTGGCTCCAGCGTTCTTGAGACCAAAAGACATCATTTTTGCAACAGTGATGAAGCGATGTGTTCCTGGTCCAATTCATTTATAGGAATTTCATTATTTCCTGAATATGCATCCATGAAACTAAGTAGCTCATGTCCTGCTGTTGCGTCTACCATTTGATCTATCCATGGTAGTGAAAAGCTGTCCTTAGGGCATGCTTTGTTCAGGTTGGTGAAATCTATGTACACCATCCAGTCTCTATTGCTTTTCTTCACAACAACCTAATTCAGACATTTTGCTTCACGAATAAATCCATTACGAATCAACTTCCGCACCTCTTTGCTTAAGACCTCATATCTTTCTGGATTCATAGGTCGACGTCGTTGCTGTTTAGGTCACACCATTGTGTCAATACCCAACCCGTGGAAAATAATTCCTGGATCGATTCATTTCATGTTCGTGTGACTCCAAGCAAAAACATCAAGGTTCTGTTGCAGGAACTCAATGATCTGACCTCAGAGGAGTGGTCATAGTTCATGGCCTATTCTGAGTTCCTTTAGAGGATTGTCTGGTCCAACCACCACTCTATCTAGCTCTTCCATAGGTTATCCCCCTTCACTCTTAAATGTGGGTCTAATGAGTTGAGATCGAATTCGATCAGAAATACCATATGAACCACTGGGAAAATATGTGTAACTTTCTTTATTGAACAAATTTTCATCTTGAATCCCTCAGTAATGTCTCTATTTCCCTTAACTTGTCCTATACCATAAGGCGTGAAAAATTTGAGAGAATAGTGGTACATTGACACAATTGCTCTGAGGTTAAATAACAGAGGTTGTCCCATAATGGCGTCATAAGGTAAACTGAAATCAAATACTACAAATTCTGCATTTAATTTAGTTTGGTGTGGAGCTTTACCGATATCAACAGGGAGTTTGATCAAACATTTAGCTTTGGTGAGAACCCCATTGTGTCCTAAAACCATGTTTGAATATGGCTGTAGGAAATTCAGTGGGATTCCAATCCATTCCAATGTGTTAACATATAGTATGTTGAGAGAGCTCCCCGTATCAACTAAAACTTTTGGAATGATAACTCCTACTACGAGTATTGAGATTATCATAATTCCAGGATAGGGACATGGATCTGTTTCATTTTCTTCAAATGAAAGATGATCATCAGTCGCACTTCTACAGTACTTTGTCGTAATGCCAATCTCAGAGAAGTCGACAACAATAGGTCTTTTTAACCTTGCCTCCCTTACTTGGTTATTTTGTTGGCTCCTTAACATTTGGATCTGAGGACTATGTAGATCAATGTTGCAAGCTCTTGCCTTAGCTTGATTCCTGCTTACTACACCAACTCCGTTTGGGGTAAAAAACTTAGTATTAGTGTCAGACTCTGGTAATTCCACATTGTAATTTTGCCAGATGCGGGCATCACGTGCTTGTTTGTGCCTTACTCTTCTAGATCCTTCAATGCATTGATTACCACTTACTAGAGTTCTTATCTCAGCTTGAAGTAAAGGATCCCGAGCTTGAAGACCTGGTTGAACTCGCTGATGTGTTCTTTGTTGATTAGGATGTTGATTGCCAGCTTGGTTCTCCTTGTCTGGTTTAGCCACAAATTCTTGTAAATGATCTTATCGAATTAAGGATTCTACTTCTTCCTTTAGATTTCTACAATTATCAGTGTTGTGTCATGTGGTCCTGTGGTATCGACAGTACCTCCCTTGATTTTTTCTTGCTAATTCCTTTTTCTGAGGTAGAGGTCTACATAATGTTTCTTTTTCTTCTGCTTGCAAGAAGACTTCCTCCAGGGTGGTATTTAATGGATGATATTCATGGAATCTATCCGGATAAGGCTTAGGACAATCTCGATCCCTCTTGTCTTTTCTCTTTTCACTATTGAAATCTTTATCCACTTTTTTCTCCTTTGCTTGATATGAGGAATGTGGATTTGCTTTGGGTTCATCCTGGTCTGATTTGGCTTCCTTAGCACTTATATATTTCTCAGTTTGATTCAAGAACTCATGGTACGTCCGAGGTCCATCCTCATGTACAGACCACCAGAACCTCGTTATAGGCCTTAGCCTAGAAAGGACTGCCATAAGTGTAACATCATCAGAGATCTTTTCAACTTCCATGGACTGCTTATTGAATTTGCTGAGGTAACTTTTAAGTGACTCGGTCTTTCCTTGATTAATGCTCACCAAGCACTCATTCGACGTAGTTCTTGCTTTAAAACCCATGATCTGGGCCAGGAATGCTGTGGCAAGGTCATTCCAATTTCTTATGGATCTTTGATGTAGCCTTCTAAACCATCTTTAGGCTTTATTTTCCAAGGTCAACGAAAAAGCACGACACATTATGGCATCTTTTGCTCCTTACAGTTCCATCCAAAAAGTGTACTTGTCCAAATGGCTTAGAGGATCTCTTTCTCCTTCGTACCCAATCAGTTGTGTCATCTTTAACTTTTCAGGTTAGACGTTCAGCAAAGATATCTTCAGCGAAGAGAGAATGGCGTTTGGTGAGATATTCTTCCATGTTTCCTTTATCCTTGGCTTCCAAATCAGCAATGTGTTTTTTTCAAAGCACTCATTTCAGGTTTCGATTGTTCCAATGATCATTTGTCATGGGGCTCAACGTGTTTACTCCAAGTTTTTAGGGATTGCTGGGAGCCCAGTCTATCAAACACACTGCTAGTTTTCCTAAAAGTTGGCTTTGCTGTTATGGGAGAGCTCCTGATCTCTTCAGTTCGGCTTTTGAAGGATTCTTCTCCTAGGAGTTGGAGAGTCCTTCGAGTGGGAGGTCGTTTGGTACTCTCCCTATGTAGGGACTCCACCTCAGTGTCTGGTGATAGAACATGAGTTTGGTTTCATTGCAACCTATTGACTACATTTGTCAACTTTTCAATGGCTTCCCTCATCATGATCATTTGAGGGTCAGCAGCTTCGTTTTGACCTCGTCCTTTTCCGATATTTTGTGGATTGTTGGTTTGTTTAGAACGAGTATGAGACTGATTTCTAGATGCTAAAAAATCATCCATAATGATATTTTTCTGGATTTTCTGGAGAGATATGGCCGCTTTTACAAGTTAGGGCCCTATTTCTAGATTCAAACCGTTGACATCGAAAATTGTATTAACAAGATTCAAGTCAACTTAAAATGTAAATAAGAATTTTATTGATAGTCATTTGCAGATTACAATTATCACTACTTCCTTTTATAGGGAAAGGTTCACACGCATTCTTTATTTCCTTGTCTTATCAACTACAGTACTGAACTGAGAAAGTACATCATTGACACGTTTGGATTGGTTAATGAGTTCGGCTTGTCAGGTCATCATGGGTTAACCTTATATGTGAGCCCCAACAATTAATGAACTACTTGGGGGAATGAAGCTAAAGTATGTGATTGGTGGAATTGGCGGGCACTGATGTAAGACCTTCCAAATGTCACTTATTGATTGACTATTTGTACAATGTAAAAGGAATCTTTAATCATTATATCCCATCGAACCTTAGCAATAGCTAATACGAGCTAATCTCAAATATCTGAACTCACATTAGCATGAGCCTGATGCATACAACAAACTGTACTTAACGACCTCGAATGTCGGATGTCAACATAATTGTTCATTTATTTATGAAATAATTGTAAATATTGTAAAATTCATGTAAACATTCTATATTTAACTGTTCATTTATTTATCAAATAATTGTAAATATTGTAAAATTCAATTATGATTTTGTATTATTTGGTTCTCAGATTTTTACTTTCATTTCAACAAAGCCCTTCATAAATTGCATCCAAGGTCCCTTAACTTTTGAAACTTATGCATTTTGGTCACTAGGATCACAATTTTGTACACTTTGGTCCTTTTCCACTCATTTTGCCTTATTCTATTTCCTTTTAGGTGAATGATGAACATTTAAGTTGTTAATTCTGAGCATATTTGATTGTATAAGCAATTGCAAGTAAATGTAACTTGGAATATTTTATTGAATATTTAACGACGACAATAATTATGCAACATACAAATTACGATAAATGATATAGAGATTACACACCCGCTGAATTGTTACGTAGAGGAATCTGACTTGTACAAAATCGACAAGTATATCATGTTGTCCCATACCTGCCGCACTTACGAGATTGGAAAAATTCTCTGATGAATGGTATTCCAGACGTACGTCTACATCCAGGATTATGTGGTCCAACTTCGAGTGGCAACAAATTATTAATTGGTAACTCTTGATCCTTCTTGAATAACGCATTGAGCGATTCCACATTATTCAACGTCATCATATTATATCGTCGTCTTGGAAAATGTGATCGTGCCTAATGTTCGATCCTCATGTCTATTAGATAATCCCATACAACTTGTGATTTACTTTCTATTTCAACCATGAACTTTTCAATCTCTTCAAAATTGTAACCCTCTGCAGCTTTCCTAAACAATGCAACAATGCTATTCCCTGATACTTAGTCTTGAGGTTGCCTTGTATATGGTACATATAGTAATCGTGATTGCCTCGAGAAAAAACTTCGACGATATCATTTATTATTGACTGCCCCTGATCAGTTACGAATGTAAGATTCTCGATGTCCCTAATTACTTCCCTCAGCTTCGTGAAGAACCAAGTATCGCTAGATCATTCTCTCCATCGAATATGCCGAAAGCAAGTGGGTAAATTTGGATGTTGGGATCTTGACATGTTGCAATAATCAACTTGCCTTTGTATTTAACCTTAAGGGTTGTACCGTCGACTAAAATTATGGGTCACATCGCATTTCACAATCCTTGAATACATTGTCCAAGGGCTGTGAAGAAATAGTTGAAACGATTCTTGCCCTTCGTCTCAATAAAAAAATGTCGTTCCAGGATTAGTTTTCCCCATGTTATAGCAATATCTAGCCAATTTAGCGTAACTCTCCTCGACCGAACTCATTAAGTCCCTCAATCCGCATTATTTGGCCTTCTAGGCCGTTTGATAGCTCATGAACACCCCGTACTTTCGACGGACATCGTTAATGATGTCTGAATGTCTATAGATCGTTCGTGGGTTCTGAAACTTGTGCATTATTTGTCGACCAATGAATAATGTTTGTCCTGTCAGTAATTATTTCGACGAATACCCACTTCGCAAGTACGTTCCCGAGCATACTTATGAATTACAAAGAACTCATTTTTGTCCATTTTCGTCACTCGTAAACGCCAATGGCAACTATTTTCAATGCAGATAATTGTGTACGTCGACTTGTTCGATTTTTTCACTTTAACTCAAAATTGTGTTTCAAAGCAATACAGTGCACAACTTCCTGCAAATCTTTCTTTGTTTCAAACAGTTACTCAACATATAAATCTTCATCATCATGAACTACGCATGAACAATTAGAGGTCCGTGTACTCGTTCCGACTGTGAGATCACATCTGACTCATGTCTTCGACGAGATAAATAAATCAAATCCTTATTCGTAAATTCATTTTTATTTTTGTTGTCTTGAACTATCGAGAAAATTATGTGCGTAACAGTGAGATCATGGTGATGAACAATTGTATCGAGAATAACCACATCATCCTCACGAGTTATCTCCATTATGTCCCAAAAATTATTCACATTACGATCCCCTTAATCGGGATCTTCGTGTTTACTCTCTAGAACATTCTTCTTCGATAAAGTTACGCAAATAGGGGTGGTACGATTTTGGTTCAATTCAATTAAAACCTTGAT